>MU223165.1:574092-599335 GCA_018584345.1 Thuja plicata
TTGAATTTCATTGCCAGATCATCTGTATTGGCGAAGTTATTAAGGATTTACTGTTGAGATTTTAGGGTGCAAAACCTTTGAGCTCAATTTTCAGGACCTTAGAGGCTCCGGATCGAGGTCGAACTCCTGGTCGACTTGCGCTTCGCGAGTCAAGCACTGTAGATCGCGATCTCCCCTTTCTGGAAAGTGGTTATAATAGCCAATCAGAGCTACGGTTCAAAAGTTATGGCTTCCGAAAGTTGGGTTACCTAATCTCATGTTTTGTAAATATTTAAAGCCGACCCTTCTGTAATAAAAGTGAAAAACAATTAAATGCTAAGGGTAGTCGGCCTTAATGGCTAGATTTTTGGAACCTTCTCGGGCGGTGGAAAATTGCCTATTTAAAGAAGGCCCGTGGTGTTTTCTAGGGCAGTTCTGGGTGGTTATTTGAGGCTTTGCCCTACAGATTATTGTAAGGGATGCCCATGTGGCTTTTAATATTGTAATTCTGAAGTTTGTAATTCCACATTTGTGGAGCCAATAAGAAGCCAATTTTCTGTTCTTGCAAATTTCTGTTGTTTCTCTTTGTTTCTGTCGTGTATTTGTGGTATTAAAGGGAGTCCCCTTCATCAATGACGATCATGCGCTAGATAACACATTTGAAGATGATGGTACTAATACATTAATCCATGACACATTTGGTATTGGCGCAACTAATGATGATGATTAGGATGGTGATGATGATCATGATGATGTTGATGTCATCCATGATATACCTCTACTTGAGAAGGCAGACACGACCCTTTACGAAGGCTCCCAAACAACTCTTCTCTATGGTGTATTGTTGTTGTTGAATTGGAAGGTTATGAATGGTTTATCCAACTTAACAATGTCACATATACTAAGGTATGTCATATATGTCATTATAGTAATTAAAAGGTGAAATATGTACCATAAATATTGTTAATATTAACAACTTATATTTATTTCTATAGATTGATAGGTGAGTTTTTGTAACCAACATCGAATATTCTCCTTCGCTCATACCGAGAATTATGTGCCACTATGAAAGATATTAGAATGGAGTATCAAGCAATAGATGCTTGTTCCAATGATCATATTATTTATTATAAAGAACATGAATTTGTAACAAAATGCCCTGAATGACATACAAATAGATATTGAACATATCAAATAACAAAAAAGGTGTCTCACAAGGTTCTTTGTTACATCCCCATTATACCACGTTTGCAAAGATTTTTCAGGTGTAGTAGCTTGTAATAATTTATGAATTACCATGCACGCAATAGGAGTTGAGATGACATTATTTGAATGCCTGTGGATGGTTCCACATTTAAGGACATAGAGGAAAAGTGGCCGCACTTTATCGAAGAACCTCAAAATCTCAAGCTTTCATTGGCAACGGACGGTGTCAATCCATTTGGAGAGCTAAGATCTGTTTATTCTGTTTGGCTTGTTTTTGTCATCAATAATAATATTTCTCCATGGATGTCAATAAAGAGGGAGCACATTATGTTGGCAATGATTGTTTTAGGTATTTGATCATTTAATAGTTATCTGCATTTAAAATGGTCACAATAATTATGTAATGTTGTTGTTCATTCAACTAGATAAATACCAAGTTAAAGATATGAATGTATATATTGAGCCTCTTATTGACGATTTGTTAGAGTTATGGAATGATGTCACTATGTATGACATCTCTAGACCAATAAGACACACAATTTCAATTTTATGCAATGCTTGTATGGATAATACATGATACCCCAAAGCTAACACATTTTTCTGGTATGTTATGGTGAATTCAAGTTGCACATGATAATTCTATATATAAAAATTAACATATTTAATCCAATTATATCATTGTAGGTCTTCAAACAAAGAGAAAATTTGCATGTCTAGTTTGTGGTCCAAAGATGAAATCTCGTGATTCAAAATTTTTTGGAAAGCAAGTGTTTGATGAGTATATGAACTTTCTCCATAGATATCATAAGTATCGAACTACCGAAAACATCTTTTCAATAGGAAAGAAGAGATTACATCTAAGCCACAAAGAATGACAACTTGCCTATGAAAGTTGGAATATAATAGAATTAATCGTCAAGGTACTATTGTTCTACTTAATGGTTTATGTTTGAAATTTATATATTTCTATTGTGTTTTGTTTGTTGATTATGTAATTTATGATCGTGAAGCTCGTCAAGGAAAAACTACTGAGCACCTTCCAAAGAGACTAAAAAGTTATCCTAGTTAATTTAGTAGGTTTCCCTACTACGAGCAGCTGCAAATTGTGCATTTGTTTGATACTATGCATATTGGAAAGAATGTAACGGAGACATTGTGGAAGATATTGGATGGAAGATGTGACAAAGAAAAATTATCAAAATTTGTAGTGACATTCATGAATCCAACCATGCAATAAATTTTTTTATTGAATCAAATAGAAATGGAGAACATATTAATATAAGTGCTCTTCCTTGGTTATTAACAGAGCAGCAAAGTGATGACATAAAATAAGTCATACGAAAAATTTAATTTTTCACAGGATTTGTTGCGAACATAAACAATATCATATCAAAGAAAAGTGAATTTGGGTGAGGGTTGAAAACGCATGATTGACATACCTTCATCAAGGTAAGTCATGTTCTTTTGTATTTATAATATATTTATAAAATGTATGTACTTTTCATTGTATTATGTGAGAAAAGAATGACATGATTATTTTTATAATTGTTGCAGTACGTGCTACCCTTATATATCATAGAGAACTTCGACAATAACATAAAATAAGTGATATATGATTTTGGAAAATACATGAGATAAGCAATGATATCTGTTTAATTTGTTGTATATATTTATTTTATTCATAATTTTTTTTTCTTGTTATGTAATATATTGTAAAGTCTCATGTTTACATATTTTTGTGTTTTGAATGTCTTATAGGTGGTTGTCATCTAAAGAAATTCATAAAGCAGATATAAAATATTGGAAGAGAAGAATTCCTCATCTAATGTGTGAAATGCAAAAGTGTCTACCTTAAATATTTTTCAATGCATAAGAACACTATTTCATACACCAAGTTGAGGAGATTGAATTGTGTGGACTCGTATACATTCGGTCAATGTCGATGGTTGAGAGACATTTAAATTTTTTGAAGGCTTTGGTTCGACAAAGAGCACATCCTAAGGGTTCTATGATGGAGGGATATATGGTATACCAAACTATAGTGTACGTTACTGAATATCTTCCTAAGTTTGCAGCAAAGATTCATATAGATCGCATTTGGGATCTCAACACCATTAGAAAATTCAAAGGGGAGTATTTGGTGGGGAAAGGTAGATTGAGGAAAGTGAGAAGTAATAAATTATAAAATGGTATTATAGTTAATTAATTATTAATTTTCAAAATTAATCAGTTGTAAGTTGTCTATTTATTTTTTATATAACTGTTCGAGAGTGAGATGCAATACATTTGTATATTGCAAACAATCAAGATTGGATGACGGTATGGTTTGAATGATGTCATAATTTAGGTCGCATATTAACATGAGAAGTTGTGTCTTCATTGTTTAAAGAAGCTCATCGTAACAAAGATCCAACTGTTATGCAAAGGGAAATAGATTTAGCATATGGTTTAAGAGATTTCCAAGTATGTATAAATTTGTTAATCACCCGTACGTTTATCAACTCCCGATGCAATAATTTATACATGTTTGACATATTTTTGCACGTCAAACACCACAATACTATGTTTTACAATGGTCATAAATTTTGCATCAAAAAGTTGGATGACACAAAGAAAACTTGTGATTCTGGGATAAGTGCAGTCTTTCAGGTGACTAATATTTCATTTAGAAATGACTTACATCCTCGAGAGTTTAAAAATCAATACTATGACATTTTGGATGATATACTTGAGTGTGACTTTAATTCCTTGAGATTAGTTCTCTTCGTTGTCAGATGGTATAGGCTACGACTTAATCAAAATGATCCTGATAGAACTGTTATTGAATGACAATGGATTTCTAATGATTAATACAAGGTGGGTTGAGCTAGTTGGGGATGAGCCCTATGTTTTTCTAAGCCAATGTGAACAGGTATTTTACTCAGAGGTTCCACATAAATTAGGCTGGTTGTTTGTTGTTGGACATGATCCAAGAGGAAGGCCGATAAGGTATAATGCAATGAAAGAAAAATATTGCGAACAACTAGAAGATGATGTAGATGATCATGATCAATAGTTATCGATGATGTTCCTGATGCAACTTTTCTTGAAGAAGAAGAAGATGATGATGATGATGCTACTAATGATGATGATGCTGATGATGATGATGACGACGATGAAGACGACGACAATGACGGTGGTGGTGATGATGTAAACGACGACAATGATCATGGGGATGAGTTGGATGAAGAAGAAGATCAATGACATGAATGAAATGTACAGTTATGTGATCACTGCTTAATCTATTTAATATTGATTTCTTGATAGAAATGTACAGTTATGCGATCAATGCTTAATCTAATTAATTCGTGATATACCTTTTAATGTCTTTAATTCATATGGGATGCTTATGGTTTTTAATGTACTTACTATGTATTTTTTAGTATATGTATCATGAATTTTTTAGCTAACATAAGATAATTGAATTACATATGTAGGTACCCAAACCCCTTTCACGAGCATCCCACACAGTCTCATGGATCGACATGTATAATTCAATACACCCTATAGAGATTAATGCATTTCATAGTTTGCAAAATATCTCTCATTACTTGTTATCTTTCTCATTTGATGGAGTGTAAGTAGCAGCAAATAGGTATTTTTTAGATGTGTCTTCTTTGAGCGAAGAAAATATAGGAATGAAAGAAGAAAGTGAGTCATGTAGTATGTTTGAATTAGGAAGATCAACTAGAGGTCAAAAGACTAGAAAGGAAATTCAATAAACACATGAAATTTTTCCTTGCTCAAGGGGGGTCATGTTCTTATGATAATGAGAGCAAAGACGACATCAAAGTGCCCTTTAGATACCAATATCTACAGAAACAATTGGTCCCTAAGGAACTTCCTCCAATAAACACTAATTTTAGTGTTAAAGGAAAGATATATCGCATTGCACCACGTCAATACAGGGTTTGGGCCTATTTTCCATGGATGGCATAAAGGTCTCTTACAAAAAAGTTATCAAATTGATGGAGTATGTTGGACCTTGTTACAATTACAAAAGTTGGATGCGAATTATTCAATATAAAAAAGTATGTGTAGGTATGCACTCTCGGCAAATTATATTCAACAAAAAGACAATGAACAAAGTAAAAGAGTGGCTATATACATTGACGAAAGGCCAAAAATATCAGGGAATATTGTAGGTTTTATGAATAGTACGCGACCTCTATCAACTATTAAGAAACCCAATTGCATATTTGAGGCGCACAAGGGAAATCATGTATTTGTATGTGCGATAAAATAAATATGTGCAGGGGAAGAACTACTTATGGATTCTAACATTTCTAATCAATAAAGAGTGAGATGGCCCAGTTGTTCTCCATAGGGTGATTTCCATCAACGTATGCTATTGAAAATGTAATCCACGCTTGAAAGTTGGTTTTTGATTGTTTGAACTTTGGATTGCCATATATTCACATTTCTTTTGTAGAATTCAGGTGATGAAGTATCCTATATCAAATTCAACTTCTCTAATAATTAAGAACATCCTATGGATTTAGTTGTCGAGTACTAATTCCTAGTTTCCATTTTGTTAGTATAAAATTCTAGTTAACTCTTGTATTTGGCTTGCTGTGAATTGAATGATACAATTGTCGAGGCTCAACTAAGGATGTGTCATATTCCACCTCAACTTCTAGTTGAAAAAGCTGTTTAAAAGCATGGGCTGTCAAATAATCGTCTACTTATATTGGTAACTCTTTTTCATGCTTAATCATTTCTCATCTCTTTTACTTAAATGTGGCATCACTCACTATCTACCAAATGCTAACTCTAGTTTTCAAGTATTTTTGATTTGCCTACTAGGTTTTCCCCTTTTTTCAATGGTGTCAAAACATCTCTTGTAAAACTGAAGGAGAGTGACCTAGAAGATTATTTTTCTTTCTAAAATCGAAAGCATTTTGTTTTAGGAAAGAACGTAGAGTAGTATGGGAAGTAAGTTTCTAAACTTTTTTCTGTCCAAGATCAACCTTAAAGAGGAATGATACAAAATCCACTTTTTTTATATTTATAAAATTCATAGAGACCTTAAAAGGGAATATCAAGACAAGTTTAATTTTTTTATTACTACATGAGCATGCACCTATAATTTTACTAAAACATTTTACTTGCTATTTAAATAATATGCTCATGTAGTGTGTTACTTGAACCATAATGGTCACTTTCATTATAGTAACAATATAATAAAAAGTTATTAAGACGTTCTAATACTTTCTACACAACTTTTCTATTCATCTAATGTGAGTGCGTGCTTTTGCTCAAGGTTGCGGAGGATAAAACCCACAATTATTTTTATTGCTTGCACTTTGATTTAGTTATTAGAATCTAATATTGGTAGCTCCATATTTGGTCATTTCAGATGGGAGCAATTTGATGCATATGTCCAATTTTAAAGCACTTTTTAAAGACACTATACGAGGATGTCTTTTGATTCTTTGGTTCTTGACCATGCCATCAACAAACTTTAGCTAGCAAATAGTTTTATTTTAATTTTAAAGCTACAGGTATTGTTACTGTCCCAAATGGGCAATTTCATGATGTCTTGTTTGTTCCTGAGTTCAGAATAAGTCTCATTCCAGTTACTAAGTGTACAGTCAGAAAATGGAAACACTTCCATTGTAGACTGGTTTAAGCCTCCGAGTAAGCGGTTTGGGGTCATGTCAAGCACCTTGAACGGGTCTCTGACTTGGATCTGGCTTTCCCCTTTGTTCTGCCCCATTTCCCACTTTTCTTCGACTTGTTTCTGGCATCCTAAACTGCAAACCTGATATTTTTGACCTTAGGGTCAAAATTGACCTTTCTGGATCAAGGTCGACCTCGACCCTGACCTAGGTCAGAATTGACCTTGATTCTGATCCAGGGTCAATATTTCATGTTTTTGGGGTTTCTAGATATCGGGCTTCAAAAATATTTAATTCTCGCTTCCGAGTCGGCTGTTTCGGTCTTCGGGGCAACGACTCTTGAAATTATATTTAATATAAGTTCACTTCTAGAGATATAGGTCTATTTGGAATTTAATTCTCCTATGTAGGCCTCTCTAGAAGATTGTGCCCTAGATTCATATATAAGGAAGCCTTCTCCTCTCATTTTCTCTAAGACTTGAAACATATGCACGAACCATCTAAGACAACTCTATGCATGATCTATTGAAGCAAGCATCTATTCTCAAGCATTCAATCATTCAAAGGCATTCAAACATTCAATTCATCAAGGAGATCCATTGGTAGCCATTGAAGCATTCAAGCTCTATGGATCCCTCTTGTTGAAGATTTCTCCATCCATATTTCTTTAAGCCTCTTCTTATTCCAAGATCCATTCAAGGTTGGTGTTGAAGATCTACAAACAATTGATTTGAGATATCCTACATCCGACATTCTACATTCTACATTCTACATCCATTTGGTGCATACATACTTGTGGAACCACGGATTTGAATCTTCCACAAGGGTTTCTATACAAGCAAGGTGAATTTATTCATTTACTTTGTTTACTTATGCAATTTCAATTATACTATAAGGTTAATTCCAAAATCGGGGTTTGACTAAGCCAAAATCCTCCCCCCAACTGTTGGAAATGAGATAAGTAACCGACAGGGGAGGGGTGAATTAGTTACTACAAAACAAATCCTTTACCCCTTAGATGTCTTAAATACTTTAACACTGTTACTAGGTCAATTAAGATATTCTTCTGTAACTCGGGTGTCAAAGCAATCTTTATAATAGCCAATGCAATTATACTTTAGTGATTAGGTGTAGAAACATAAATCATAAAACAAATAACATATACATAGGTGACACCAAGATTTAACGTGGAAACCCAATATGGGAAAAACCACCAATGTAACTAGTTATTGTTTTGCACTCTTCTGAAGTGAGCCCCGTTAGGAGTCAACCCTGTTAAAGGTTATAATAACACACTGTTAGGTGTGACCCTGTTAAAGGATTTAATCACCCTATGAGGAGTGGTCTTGTTAGAGGTCTTCAACACTTCAACATAGAAATGCTACCTTGTGAGAGGATTTACAAAAGACTGTTAAGTCTACTCTGTTAAGAGATTTGAGATCACTACTACTATTGTTAGAGAGTAACAATGAATTGACCTGTATGTGTAAGCAACTGTCTTTGCTGATTCAAATCTCTGTTATGATTAGGACTGGATCCTTGCTGATCAGATATTCTATTGCATCTCTAAGTGATCTGTACTCAATTAGAATCCTATCTGATTTCGCCTTCACTCTTCATGTCACAAAATTCCACACTTCTGCTTATCTTCAACTTTTACACACTTACTTGCACATATTCAATCAAAACTTGACCTTTCATATATATGATAAGCCCTGTCAAGTCGGCTTGAATATAATTCTAAATAATAAATCACAATTCAGTCAGGCTCATATAACCAATTAATTATAGAATGTAAATCACTGTTAGTCGGCTGGCACTGACATCCTGACCATGATTGAAATGCCTGAGTGACTTGGTCAACACTGAATTTCTTTAATACCCGACTGAACTCGGTCAACACTGAAACAACTCATTCTATTCACCAACTGTTCTCAGTCTGATTGTAGACAATTGTGTAACATCACTACTTAAGTGTAAATACATGTGTAACATCAATGACAATACACAATTGAATAATTGTCTTCAACAATCTCCCTCTTTGGCATTGATGGCAACACAACATGTCATAATACAAAGAATTGTAGAGCAACAAACAAATTTCTTTAATGTCCTTAGCTTCATTCTGATTCTCATCCAAAAACTCCCTCTGACATCAAAATCTCCCTCTTAATATATTATTCTTATGTATTATAGGAAACTCTCCCTCTTTGGCAACAAATGCCAAAGACTCCATCTCCACAAATACTAAATACCAATAGTCAATATTATTTCACTTTGTAATTGTAATGTACCTGATTGTATTAATTCATCTACAATGTGCTTTGATGTACCTTCATCAACTGATAGATCTTCACTGTCGCTTGGGTTGATGCATCACTAAACTATATTTTAATAAGCTTCAGTTAGGGGAAGTACCCCTAGTTTTCCTCTAAGATACAAGAATGCATCCTTAGGTAAAGGTTTGGTGAATATGTCTGCAATTTGTTCTTTGGTATTCACATATTCCAACCTTACTTCTTTATTCTGTACCAATTCCCTCAAAAAATGATACTTTATTGGTATATGCTTGGTTTTGGTGTGCATCACATGATTCTTTGAAATATTAATGACACTGGTGTTGTCACAATAGATAATAACTGGTTCTTTTACTTCTTCCTTCATTCTTGACAGCAACTGCTTGATCCATATGATGTTTGAACAGTTCACTACTGTAGCAATATATTATGCCTCTTCTGTAGACTGAGAGATACAATTTTGTTTCTTGCTAGTCCAAGACACTAACCTCTTTCCAAGAAAGAAAGCTCGACGACTGGTGCTTTTCCTGTCATCGACACTTTCAGCCCAATCAACATCAGTGAATGCCTTTAAATCAAAGTTTCCACCTTTCTTATACCATAAACCATAGTCTTTAGTACCCTTCAGATATCTCAAAATTTTTTTGATTGCCATTAGGTGATTGTCTCTGGGATTAGCTGAAAAGCTTTCAATAATACCAACTGCCAATGCAATATCAGGTCTAGTGTGAACAACATATTACAATTTTCCAATCATGGATCTATAGTTGGTATGATCTACCTCTTTTGAATCATCATCCTTAGACAATTTTTGTCTAGTACACATGGGTGTTCCAATAGGTTTGGAATCTTCTATACCAAATTTTTTAAGTATCTCCTTGATATATTTTTATTGAGTAACATAGATACCATCCTTCATTTGATGTACTTGTAATCCAACAAAGAATTTGATCTCACTAAACATAGACATCTCAAATTCTTTACTCATAGCTACAGAGAATGCTTTGCATAGGCCATCATAACCAGTGAATAATATGTCATCAACAAATATCTCTGCTAACAGTATTTTGTTCTGTGGTCTTCTTTGATGTACAGGCTATTGTATCATTGGTTCTCTGAAATCCAATACTTACTAGATAGCTATGCAGTCTTTCATACCAGGCTCTGGATGCTTGCTTCAGTCCATACAATGCTTTGTGCATCTTGCAAACCATATTCCTTCTGCTAGGATCAACAAATCCTTTAGATTGTTCAATGTAGACTTCTTCTAGGATTCCATTCAGAAATGCAAATTTCACATCCATTTCATATACTTTGTATCCTTTATGTGCAGCATATAATAGAAGAGTTCTGACTCCTTCAAGTCTTGCAACATGAGAAAAAGTTTCTCCATCATCAATACCCTCTTCTTGAGCATATCCTTTACAAACTAGTCTAGCCTTGTTTCTAGAAACTTTACTATTTTCATTCATCTTATTTCTAAAAACCCACTTGGTTCCAATCACATTTTTGTCCTTTGGCCTAGGCACAAGGGTCCAAGTTTTGTTCTTCTCAATCTGCTCAATTTCTTCATTCATTGCCTCTAATCAACTTTCATCATTCAATGCATCTTTAATAGTTTTAGGTTCAAATTCACTTAGTAAACATGTACCTTTGATTTTGTTCCTTGTCATTACACCTTCTATCTGATCTCTAATTATTTTCTCAGGTGCATGATGCACTCTAACATATTTTGAAAGTACTGGATCCTTTAGTCTAGATTTTGGACTTGATCCACTAGGTCTATCATTCTCAAACATTCTTTCTTGTTCCTCTGTCTAATGCTCGGGTTCCACTATCTGTGACTCGGGTTCCTCTGTCTGAGACTCAGTTCCCTCTGCCTGTGACTCGGTCTCTTCTACCAGCAGCTCAGGTTGCATAGCTTGCAACTCGGGTTGCACAGTTTGTGCTAGTATATTTAGTGGTTGACAGTTCTGCTACCCAATAACCATTGCTCGAGTTATAGGTATAGTATCAGGTTCATGATACACAAAGTTCCTATAATCTTTAGGCTCTTTACTGCTCTTCTCTTCACATTTTTCTGCAAACTCATCAATCTTGACATGTACACTTTCTATGACTTTATGAGTAGTAAGATTAAGACATTTGTATGCTTTTCTTTTACATGAGTAACCTAGGAATATTCCTTCATCACTTTTTGCATTTAATTTTCCATTTCTTGCTTCCTTCAAGATGTAGCATCTACTTCCAAATACTTTGAAATAATGAACATTAGGTTTATAGCCATACCATAATTCAAAAGGTGTCTGGTTACTACATTTCTTCAGTTGAACTCGGTTCAAGGTGAACACTGTAGTGCTGATGGCCTCCTTCCAGTATTTGGCAGCAACATTCTTTTTCGTCATTAGGGTTCTGGCACAATCCATAATGGATCTATTTCTTCTTTCTGCTATTCCATTTTGTTGTGGTGTACCAGGGGTAGATACCTGTCTTTTGATTCCTCTCTCATTACATAATTCATTGAACTCATTAGAAATGAATTCTCCTCCTCTGTTAGATCTTAGGCATTTTAGTTTCTTTCCTATTTCCTTTTCAACTCTTGCAAGATACCATTTGAATTTCTGAAAAGATTCTGATTTCTCTGTGAGAAACATGACAGTCATCATTCTGAAATGATCATCAACAAATAGAATAAAATACTTCTCTCTAGTACATCTTATTGTTCCAATTGGTCCACATAGGTCAGTATGTACCAATTCCAAGACTTCATCAGTATTGTAATTCTTTCTTTTGAAACTTTTGTTGCTCATCTTTCCAATTTTACATTGTTTGCATATTTCTATCTCGGGTTTCTTGAAAATAGGAATACCTCTGACTCTCTTGTTCTTGTTTATGTTTACCAGATTATCAAAATTTACATGACACAACCTTTTATGCCATAACCAGCTTTCTTCTGCTTGTGCAAAAAAGCATGAACCTTTAGTGAGATCAAGATAGAATAGATTACCTTTTGTTTACCTGCCAGTTCCGACCAAGTTCCCTTTACCATCCAGGAGCTTGGCTTTACCATTCATGATTTCTACCTTGAAGCCAATGTTGTTCAGCTGTGCTACATTGAGTAGATTTCTCCTCAATTGTTCAACCTAATAAACATTATCACATTTGATTCCTTCTGTCAGAATAATACAACCTTTTTCTCTTATAGGGCAAGGTTCATCATTCCCAAAATTGACACTCCCACCATCGTAGTGTTCAAGATGTTTAAATTTTGTCTTATCACCAGTCATGTGATGAGAAAAACCACTATCAATTATCCATGTGTCATTTTTATTGATGTGTGAGAAAAGTGTTTCTTTTCATCTTCTTCATCTGACTCATCCTTAATTGCAATATAAACCATTTCATCTTCTTCTTCATCACTGTCAAAATCTTTAGCAATATAACAAGACTTCTTATCTTTATCCTTGTAGCTTTTGTAGTTCTTGAAATCTTTCTTGTTTTTGAATTTGTTGAACTTTTTCTCATCTTTGTTTTCTTTGTTCGGACACTTTGCAGTAATGTGACCAACCTCATTGCATGAAAAACAAATCAATGGTATTTTTCCTCTGTATTTTCCTTTTGCAGCTCTTCTTGCAAGTAATGCTTCAATGATGTCAAGATCTTCATCATCAGATTCATCATCACTGTCACTTTCAATCTGCTTCCCTTTTGAGTATCTATCCTTCTTACCAAGGTTTAATTTAGTTTTGAATGCAGTCTCAAGATTGCTAGAGCTAGGAGAGTAATTGTCAAAGTTGTCCAACTCAAAAGTTGTAAGACTTCCCACTAATGTATCCAGAGTTATATCTTTATTGCACCTCATCTCTTGAATAGCTGGAACTCTAATATCATACATAGGAAGTAAAGTTCTTAGTACCTTGCTGACCACTGTTGTATCTTCAATTATTCCACCTGCAACTCTGATGGCACTCACAATTTTCTTGATTCTTTCACTGTATCTTGTAATGTCTTCTCCTTCTTTCATTTTCATCTGGTCAAATTATCCTCTTAGACTTTCTGCTTTGGCTCTCTTTACGTTTGCATCTACTCCATGAATGTCCTATAATTTCTTCCACATATCATAGACTGTAGGGCAGTCCTTGACTTCATCAAATTCCAAGTAGCTAAGTGAAGAAGCTATATCAATCATCATTATGTTATGAAGCTTTTGTTCGATCATTTGTTCCACAGTCATAGTTCCTGTTGGTTCCACATATTTGCTTTCCAAAAATTGCAAAGCAACATCTCCGATAGTAGATAGATGTAGCTTCATCAGCTCTTGCCATGCTAGGAAGTTGTCTTTGTTTAGCTTTGGGATCTCCCTTCTGTAAGACATCTATGATCTTTAGCTTAGGTCTTGAAACCTTCTCTGAAAGCACTTGAAGCTTTGATACCAATTGTTGGAAATGAGATAAGTAACTAAGAGGGGAGGGGTGAATCGGTTACTACAAAATAAATCCTTTGTCCCTTAGATGTCTTAAATACTTTAACACTGTTACTCAGTCAATTAAGATATTTTTCTGTAACTCGGGTGCCAAAGCAATCTTTATAATATCCAATGCAATTATACTTTAGTGATTAAGTGCATAAACATATACACAGGTGACACCAAGATTTAACGTGCAAATCCAATATGGGAAAAACCACTAATGTAAGTAGTTACTATTTTTCACTCTTTTGAAGTGAGCCTTGTTAGGAGCCAACCTTGTTAAAGGTTACAATAACACACTCTTAGGTGTGAACCTGTTAAAGGATTTATCACCCTGTGAGGAGTGGCCTTGTTAGAGGTCTTCAACACTTCAACATAGAAATGCTACCTTGTGAGAGGATTTACAAAAAGACTGTTAAGCCTACTCTGTTAAGAGATTTGAGATCACTGCTACAATTGTTAGAGAGTAACAATGAATAGACCTGTATGTGTAAGCAACTGTCTTTGCTGATTCAAATCTCTGTTCTGATTATGAATGGATCCTTGCTGATCAGATATTTTATTGCAGCTCTGAGTGATCTGTGCTCAATCAGAATCCTATCTGATTTTTCCTTCACTCTTCATGTCACAAAATTACACACTTCTGCTTATCTTAAAATTTTACACACTTACTTGCACATATTCAATCAAAACTTGACCTTTCATAGATATGATAAGCCCTGTCAAGTCAGCCTTAATATACTTCTAAATAATAAATCACAATACAGTCGGCCTCTCATAACCAATTAATTATAGAATGTAAATCACTGTTAGTCGGCTGGCACTGAATGCCCGACCATGACTAAAATGCCCGAGTGACTCGGTCAACACTGAATTTCTTCAATACCCGACTTGGTCAACACTAAAACAACTCATTCTATTCACCAACTGTGCTTGGTGTGAATGCAGACATTTGTGTAACATCACTACATAAGTGTAAATACATGTTTGACATCAATGACAATACACAATTGAATAATTGTCTACAACATCTGAGATTTTTGACTTTAGGGTCAAAATTGAACTTTCTAGGTCAAGGACGACCTCGACCCTGACCTAGGTCAGAATCGACCTCGATTCTGACCCAGGGTCCAGATTTAATGTTTCTAGGGTTTCCAGATGTCAAGCTTTGAAAATATTTAATTCCCATTTCTGGGTCAGCTGTTTCAGTCTTCGGGGCAACGACTCTTAAAATTATATTTAATATAAGTCCAATTCTAGGGATATAGGTCTAATTAGAATTTAATTCTCTTATGTCGGCCTCTCTAGAAGATTGTGCCCTAGATTCATATATAAGGAAGCCTTCTCTCATTTTCTCTAAGACTTGATACATATGCACGAACCATCTAAGACAACTCTATGCATGATCTATTGAAGCAAGCATCTACACTCAAGCATTCAATCATTCAAAGACATTCAAATATTCAATTCATCAAGGAGATCCATTGGTAGCCATTGAAGGATTCAAGCTCTATGAAGCCCTCTTGTTGAAGATTTCTCCATCCACATTCCTCCAAGCCTCTTCCTATTCCAAGATCTATTCAAGATTTGTGTTGAAGATCTATAAGCAATTTATTTGAGATATCCTACATCCATTTGGTGCATACATACTTGTGGATCCACAGATTTGAATCCGCCACAAGGGTTTCTATACATGCAAGGTGAATTTGTTCATTTACTTTTTTCTACTTATACAATTTCAATTATACTATAAGGTTAATTCAAAAATCGGGGTTTGACTAAGGCAAAACCCTCCCCCCAACAAACAAACCATTTTTATTGCAGGGATAGGTTCAGAATAGTGAGTTGGAGTGCAGATTCAGATACCCTTTTCGGCAAACTATCAGGATTCAGAAATAGATTTTCTGTCAGACTGTACAAGTCAGAATAAAAAATTCAGGGTCACAATCAAAATTTTTGGGTCAAAGGCGACATTCATTTCTGGGTTAGAATAAACATTTTGTTCTGGGTCAGAATAAAAAATTTTGGGTCAAAGGTGACATTCATTTTTGGGTCAAAATCTGATTTGAGCCAGATTTGAAAAAGATTTCTAGGTTTTCTTCGTCTCTGTGTTTCTATTCCAGTTCCAATTGGAGAATTTCCAGAAACTCAGTGCAGACATCCGAAAACAACATTCTTCAGATCTATTGCATTTTGAGGTGAGTACTTGTCTTCAATTCATTTCAATTAAAGTTTTAATCTTCCTAAATCTATTACACACTCTCTTCTATAAAACATAAGTTAGGGTTTTTCTCTTTAACCCTTCCTTAATACGTTGATTCATTTATGAATTGATCCTTTCTTTGGGGTTAATCAATTTGAATCTTCCCTTTATAAAATTTGGGATTAAGAGGAAAATCTTACCTTCTCCACTATTCCTACATCACATTCAATATATATACACAACATTATTTACCCTTTACATTTTGGTAACAAAACTTCTCAATTTCTTATCTTACATTTTGGTGAACCCGCGATAGACAACTCTTTCTTTTTTGGTGTTATATTTACATTTTTATGTTAGATCTTGCATGCATATTAGATTAGCTTTCTTTTATGTTCTTGCATTTACATTTCAAAAATTAAAATCAAAATCTTGTGTTTCCTAAATTAGTTCATTTGCATTGCATTGGTGCATGAGCTTTACTACTTCTAGTCGTACTTATAGTATCCAGGTTTGAAGAAGCCGTATACTTATGAGTTCCTTTGATCCTAAGTCTTCCTCTCCTTTTCTTAGGATCCCGGATGATAATTTGACCACTCACGATTCCAATCCTTCTATGGAGCATAACTTTTCTCACTCATCTCATGATGAGGATGATGCTTTAAGAGTTCCTCCTAAAAAAGTCCAAAAAATTTCAACAGAATATGATAAAATGGGAAATTGGTTTATTCAAGAAAATTATAATCAAGATTTCATCCAAGCTATAGAGGCTCTTAAGAAAGTCCTTCGTGATAGTGAACAAGGTGTTAATATTTTGCGTGGTATCACTCATCTTGTGCATTTGAATGTTAAACCTTTAGCTCAAGAGGCTCAAGATCTAGGATTCACTCCTCTTGTCACTAGTGGGGAACCTTCTTCCGTTCCTTTACCTAGCATTCCTACTTACACTCCTCCTATAATGACTACATCTCTTCCAATTCCATCTATTCCTATGAGTGCTCCACCGGTGTGTCTACCTAGCTCACAACCTTCTTACCATAGTATTCCTTTTACCTATTCCAATCCTCTTCCAATTGTGGTTCCAAGTGTTCCACCAGTTGTGTCTTCCATTCCTACCGCTTCCTACACTTTTCTTAGTATTCCTAATGTTTCTATGCCACTTATTTCTTCTAATGATTCCATAATTATTAGTTTGGCTCAAACTATGTCATCTTTACAACAACAACTTGCATCTTTAACCCAATCTAAGTTTAGCATTCCTACATGTGACATGGGCAGTCCTTTATCCTTAGACATTATTCGTGCTACTGTCCCTCAACAAGCCGATATGCCTCATCTTGAGAATTACAATGGTAAGGGAGATCCTGTTACTCATGTTAAAACAT
Organism: Thuja plicata; assembly: GCA_018584345.1. NCBI lineage: Eukaryota > Viridiplantae > Streptophyta > Pinopsida > Cupressales > Cupressaceae > Thuja > Thuja plicata. The sequence goes on from MU223165.1 coordinate 591,291, forward strand.
TTCAAATCCTTTGTAGTGATTATGCTCATGACCGTAGGATTTTAGCTAAGTTGTTTGCTAGAACTTTTCGTGATAAGGCCTTGCAATGGTACTCTTCTTTACCTTCTTATTCTATTGCTTATTTTCCTAAACTTGCTAATACCTTTATCCAACAATTTCAAAATAACATTGGTCCACAAGTTTCCTTAACTGATTTTGTGTGCTAAAATGTTGACACACTTCTACGAGTCATTGTATTCAAGATTGCTCAAGAATGAGGTCTCAAATGGCAACTCATAGGTCCCTATTCATGGAGTACAAGGGTTTGTGATGAAGGCCCTCAGTTTAGACCTAGTTTATGCTCATGTAAGTACACCATGAAATGAGAGATTCAAAGAGGACGAGCAAGAATGCTAGTCTCCATGATCATCAAATATGCATTGCAAATGAAAATGGAAACTATTCTATATGATAATGATGCATGAAAGGAAATATGCAAGATTAATCTATTAAAAGGAAATAAATCAAATAAAAAAATAAATAAAACTCCTATTTCTCCACACATAAAATGCTGCAAGGCATTGATTTAGGAATTTGATAAATTGAAGAATGGGGGCTCATAGTCTAGGCGACCATTTTAGGGTGCATACAGATTTAATGCATTGTAAACAAAACACTAAGGAAAATATGACTGATTTTATTGGTAGATTTAAGCATCTGTATGCTCAGATTTTTTATCCTGTTCCTAATATTGATATTCTGCATATGTTTATTTCTAATTTACAAAAGGATATTAGAGATAAGATTCTACTTACTAAATTTACCTCTTTTCAAGAAATTTGTGCAGCACTTTATCATTAAAAATTACAAGTGAGTCAATTTGAGAGCAACACTCCAATGGCTCCTGTTCCAGTTGATAAGAGTGATGCCGCTCCTAATCCTAATAAGGTTTAGAAACCTAACAACTATGTCAATATAAATAAATAGGCGAATGCAGTCACTGATCAAGTTGCTGTTGCATCCAACAATGCCACTTATGCATCCACTTCTTTTTGTATGAATCGTACGTTTACTCCTCTCTCTAAATCTTTACATTCTATTATGAGTAGGCTGTTAAGTGCTAATATGATTACCTTTCCTCCTATTCGACCTCTTCTCCCTACTACGATGACATCAAAATCCTTTGATCCTAAAGATTTTTGTCAATACCATCAACAAAATGGCCATGATATTGAAAAATGTTATTCTCTAAAGCATAAGGTTCAAGACTTAATTGATTCTAATGCTTTATCCGTTGATAATTTTGATGGTAGTGGGAACAAATCTGTCTCTCCTCCAAATCAAAACCTTCAAATTTATACAAATCCTTTTCCTACACATGATACTAATACCATTGCTCAACCATCTTCTATGGATATTGTTTATGATTCAAAGATGGATGATCTCAATCACATTATTAATCATGTGGAGAGCATCGTTTCATCTCAACCTACTGTTCAAGATCCTTCGCCTCCACTTAAACTTCAAGTTCCACCTAAACCTTAGAAACAAACTAAGGATAAACGACCTAGGGAACTCTCAATCACCTTTGATGATTTTGAGACTATTAAGGCTCTCGATAGTCCCCTTTATATTTATGCTAGGATTGCTAAGATACCTACGCGTGGTTGTCTTGTTGATCCCACATCTTTAATAAATATTTTTACTGAGGAAAACCTTTTTATAAAAAACCTACAATGTGATTGTTATGATACATCTGACGCATGGATCCAAACTTGTAATTGTTTTCTCTATCCTTCACTTGGTTCTATTAACTTGCCTGTTGAACTTTGTGGTAAAGTTGTAGATACTACCTTCATTGCCATTCCTACTTCCGATCAGTTTCAAGTCAAATTTGGTTTGCCTTGGTTAATTTCCATGCATGTCGTTGCTTCTCCTATTCATAAGTGTATTAAGTTTATTCATAATGGAGAAGTGAAAATGATTAATCATAGTTTGTATCAACCTTCTAGGCCTAGAGATTGTGCTACTCTTGATTTATTTTTTCCTTCATTACCTAGTTCATGTCCTCCTTGCCCTGATAACCTTTTTCATTCATATCAAGCCTATAAACATCACAAGATTGTCAAGTTAAGCATGCCTCAGATAGATCTTAACCGTGGTATTTTTCCTACTCCTTCTATACATCCTTTATTCATTACTGCTAGCTCTATTACTCAACCTCCCAATGTCGCTTCTCAGCCTACTGAGAATCCTCCTCTCAAGCCTGTGAAAGAACCAGTTGTTGTTCCTCCTAGTTCTCAACATGTTTCAAACAAAGCAAAGCGTAACCGATCTGCTAATGAACGTCATAAGAAGCGTAGGGTTAATGCTACGGCCCGTGTCTCTGTTCTTCAAAATTCTTTTGAGCGGCATATGCCTGATGTGTTGGAGGAGATTAATGTTCATAATGACGTTAAGATGAATAATTATGATAATTCTATTCGCATCTTAGATCCGATTTTAATTAATCTTGATGAGGAAGATACTCTTGATGACCCTATTGATTATAGTGATGAATATGAGACCATCGATATTGACACTGATTTACCTCATATGCTTTCAAATCAATAGATAATTACACCTAGTATTGAACATCGTGATTCTCAAGAGGATCCTTGTTTGGAACTGGCTATTATTCCTACTATGTTGGATGTAGTCCCTCTTGCGAGTTGCCCACCTTCCCTAAATAATATAAACCAAGATAGGGAGAGTAGGCAATGCACTTGATTGACTTGTCCTCCATGGTAGCCCTTTTTGTGTTTGCCTGCTATATTGTGCTTGTCCTGTAATGTGTTTGCTAAATGTTTGTTAGATTTGTTTATACGACCCTTGTTACTTTGTTGGTGCAAGGTGATAAAGGAATCAAGCCAGTTGTACAAATCCTCTATATGTATCTCTACTCTTGTATATGTTGTTTTCATGGTATGTCATACTAGTGCTATTGTTTGTAAATGTTTTCCTTGTGTAGTCCGCTTGGATCTACGACATGATAGCACTGATTCTTTTTGGTCTCCATGTTGTGGTCCGAAAAGACTCTTCGTAACTCTTGTGTTTTCTTTCCTCCATTGTGATTGTAGTTCTGCTTTCTTTGGGAATGATGTCAATTCATTTTCAATAATATCATATCTATATATATATATATATTATCTTATGATCATACTGACCCCACAGTAGGTAGATCCATTTTGTATTCTTTTTATGTTTATGTGGTATTTCCCTTGATTTGTCTTCATTTGGGGGCATCTCATAGTGGAAATGTAATCAATGGAGTTGTTTATGTTTCTGTTAAATCCATTGCTCCTATTAAAGTGTTAGTAATGACTTTAACATGGGGGCATATGCTCTACTCACTTTTTGCACACACGCACTTTCAAAATATTTTCAAACTTAAAACTTTTTTCCCTTTATGGATTAAAGACTAATCCTTAAAGCATGGATTTTTACCTTATAGGATCTCTTGATCCCTCTAGTTTTAATTTACAATGTTTTGATCCCTTAAAGTCAGAAGGTGTCCTTAAGATCAGATCTCCTTGATGGGTTGAGTAGTGAGTAGCCACATTCACTAGGTGGTTCGACTCCATCTTTCCAGTTGCACTATTTCCTTATGTGGTTCACAATGGGACATAAGTTCTCATTGGGCAAGGTAATCACACCCTCTCTCTTTTTCTCTTTAACTAGTGATATCTCTCTTATCATGATCTTAGGGTTGATAAAGACTTAAGTCCCTAGGGGATTGAGGATTCCTTTGTCCCTTTTGATTTCAATAAGATTATCTTTTCTTCATGATTTCCTTTACCAAGAGTTTGCATGGAGTCCATACTCTTGCTAAAGCGGGGGCTAAATGTATATCACAAAATGGAAGCACTTCCATTGTAGACTTGTTTAGCCCTCTGAGTAAGTGGTTTGGGGTCATGTCAAGCACCTTGAATGGGTTTCTGACTTAGATCTGGCTTCCCCCCCTATTCTACCCCATTTCCCACTTTTCTCCAGCCTATTTTTGGCATCCTAAAATGCAAACCTAAGATTTTTGACCTTAGGGTCAAAATCAACCTTTCTAGGTCAAGGTCAACCTTGACCTTGACCTAGGTCAAGGTCGATCTTGAACCTGACCTAGGTTAGAATCGACATTGATTCTGACCCAGGGTCCAGATTTTGTGTTTCTGGGGTTTCCGGATGTTGGGCTTCAGAAAGATTTAATTCCCACTTCCGAGTCGACTGTTTTGGTCTTCGGGGTAACGACTCATGAAATTATATTTAATATAGGTCCACTTCTAGGGATATAGGTCTAATTGGAATTTAATTCTCCTATGTAGGCCTCTCTAGAAGATTGTGCCCTAGATTCATATATAAAGAAGCCTTGCCCTCCCATTTTCTCTAAGACTTGAAGCATATGCATGAACCATCTAAGACAACTATATGCATAATCTATTGAAGCAAACATCTACTCTCAAGCATTCAAGCATTCAAAGACATTCAAGCATTCAATTCATCAAGGAGATCCATCGGTAGCCATTGAAAGATTCAAGCTCCATGTAGCCCTCTTATTGAAGATTTCTCCATCCACATTCCTCCAAGCCTCTTCCTATTCCAAGATCCATTCAAGATTGGTGTTGAATATCTACAAGCAGTTGATTTGAGACATCCTACATCTGACATTCTACATTCTAGATCCATTTGGTGCATACATACTTGTGGATCCACGGATTCAAATTTGCCACAAGGGTTTCTATACAAGCAAGGTAAATTGGTTCATTTACTTTGTTTACTTATGCAATTTCAATTATACTATAAGGTTAATTCCAAAACTGGGGTTTGACTAAGGAAAACCCCTCCCCCCTACAAACAAACCATTTTTCTTGCAGGGACAGGTTCGGAACAATGAATTGGAGTGCAGATTTAGATACCCTTTTCAGCAAACTATTGGGATCTGGAAACAAATTTTCTGTCAGACTGTGCAGATCAGAATTGAAAAATCTAGGTCACAATCGAAACTTTTGGGTCAAAGGAGACATTTATTTCTGGTTCAAAATTGACATTATGTTCTGGGTCAGAATCAGAGATTTTTGGTCAAAGGTGACATTCATTTTTGGGTCACAATCGGACCTGAGCTAGATTCAGAAAATATTTCTGGGATTTTTCCGTCTCTGCATTTCTACTCCAGATCTAGTTGCATAATTTCTAGAAACTCAGTGCAGACACCTAAAAAACAACATTCTTCAGATCTATTGCATTTTGCGGTTAGTACTTGTCTTTAATTCATTTCAATTAAAGTTTTAATCTTCCTAAATCTATTACACACTATCTTCTATAAAATGGAAGTTAGGGTTTTTCTCTTTATCCCTATCCTTAATAGTTTGATTCATTTATGCATTGATCCTTTCTTTGGGGTTAATCAATTTGGATCTTCCCTTTATGAAATTTGGGATTAAGAGGACAATCTTACCTTCTCCACTATTCCTACATCACACTCAATATATATACACAACATTATTTACCCTTTACATTTTAATAACATCTCCATTTCTTATCTTACACTAAGTGTATCATCGAAAAATGGAAGCACTTCCATTTAAGACTAATTTAGCCCTTTGAGTAAGTGGTTTGGGGTAATGTCAAATGCCTTGAATGGGTCATTGACTTGGATCTAGTTTTTCCCCTGTTCTGCCCTATTTTCCACTTCTCTCCTACCTGTTTCTGGTATCTTGCTTTGAGATTTTTAGGTTCTTGACCTCAGGGTCAAGGTCGACCTCAACCCTGACCTAGGTCAAGGTCAACCTCGACCTTGACCTAGGTTAGGGTCGACCTTGACCCTGACCCAAGGTCTAAAATTCAAATTTCAAAGATTTCCAGATGTGGGGGCTTGGAAAGAATTATTTCCCTCTTCTGGGTTGGTTGTTTCGGGCTCCGAAGTGGCGACTCTTAAAAAAAAAGATATTTAATATAGGTCCACTTCTAGGGGTATAAGCCTAATTGGAATTTAATTCTCATATGTCAGCCTCTCTAGAAGTTTGTGCCCTAGACTAGTATATAAGGAAGCCTTCTCCTCTCATTTTCTATGAGGATCTACGCATAATCTATGGAAGTGATCTTCTACTTTCGAGCATTCAAGCATTCAAGATTCAATTCATCAAGAAGATCCATTAGTAGCCATTAAAGGATTCAAGATCTATGGAGTCCTGTTGTTGAAGATTCCTCCATCCATATCCATTCAAGCTTCTTCCTATCCCAAGATCCATTCAAAATTGGTGTTGAAGATCTAAAGGCAATTGATTTGAGACATCCTACATCCTACAATTCTACATCCATTTGGAGCATCCATACTTGTGGATTCAAGGATTTGAATCCTCCACAAGGGTTTCAACATAAGCAAGGTGAATTGTTCTATTTACTTTGTTTATTACTATAATTTCAATTCTATTTCAAGTTTAATTCCAAAACTGGGGTTTGACCAAGGAAAACCCCCCATCCAAACAACAAAAAACCCTTTTTTCTTGTAGGTACATGTACATAACAATGAATTACAGAGCAGATTTGGATACCTTTTTCGGCAAACTTTCAGGATCCACGAACCGATTTTCCGTCAGAGTAGTGTAGGTTAAGGTCAACATAAAGGGGTACAATTGTGCCCCCGTATTTGGGTCAAGGTCGACCTTGCTCAGAAAAGAAAATGATTTCTGGGTTTTCTCCGTCTCTGTGTTTACGGGCTAGGGTAGATTGAATAATTTCTAGAAACTCAGTATAGACACCAGAAAACAACAATTTCCAGATCTACTATACTTTGAGGTTAGAATTTGTCTTAAATTCATTTCAATTAATATTTTAATCTTTTCATATCTATTACACACTCTCTTCCAAAATGAAATCTAAGGTTTTCCTCTTTCGTCTTATTTCTAATCGACTGATTCATTTATGCATTGACCATTTTCTTGTGGTTAATCAATTTGGATCTTTCCTTTGTGAATTTGGGGTGAAGAGGAGAATCTTACCTTCCCCAACTTTTGATATGTAAAGGATATTATTTAGATGTGCAAGTCTCTTATACCCATTTCATCCTAAATATTTACCTCTTTACACTAAGCTATGTCAAAAAGACCATAAAGTGGATTTCCATAGACATGCTTGTTCCATTAAAATTGTGTCTACGACAAAATTTGATGAAGATTACTCATAGAAATTTACTCAACAAAACTAATTAAATTGAAGCTATGCTATGCTTTTTGTTTCTAGTAGAAATCTGTGACATGAAAGTTTAGGGTGCATGCACTTTAATAGGATTTCTCTATGATCCACTTAAATATGTTTGAAGACTTCCAAATGTTTCAACATCTATATCTGTTTATGCTGGTTTGTGGCTTTTATAGTCCATTGCCAACTATTCATCAAGAGACAAGCTTGTAGAGAAACTAAAAATTTGCATCTTGATCAAATTGACCTCTTAGGATAAATAGAGAACCCATCAATTAATTGTGATAGATATGTTTTTACCTTGGCTGATGATTATATCAGACATGTATGGATATTTTTTGTAAACTATAGATCGAATCTTAGATTTTTTGAAGAAAGGAAACATAGAAATATAATAGAAATTACTAGATGATTTTTTCAAGGTTAGATTATGTTATATAAGTTTCAGGCTGAAGCCATACACTGTGTTGTTTATTTGTCAATAGGTCTACCAAATTTATCAAGAATATTACTCCCGACAGTGCTTGGTCAGATAAAACACCTAATACTCTGCAATTAAATATTTATTTGGTTTTGGCTCTGAAGCATTTGTGCATGTTCTAAAAAAAAGAATGAACATAAAATCAATATTTTTACCTATATTTTTCTTGGTATGATGATAAATGTAAGGTATGTATGTACGATCTTAACACTAACAAGTTTAAAGTTAAAAGCTAAGTTATTGATCCGGGTGCGGGTGCGCGGATACACAAATTTTTGCTTGGGGGGTTTTGGATGTGTGTGTGTGTATATATATATATATATATATATATATATATATATATATATGTTAGTAATAA
>MU223165.1:615833-634484 GCA_018584345.1 Thuja plicata
GTGGGAGAATGTTAGGAATAAGGTGTCTCAACCTTGGATAATTCCTATTCTTATTATTTGTTTTGTAAAATGTATTTCTTGCAAATAATATAATTAAGTGTGAGTGTACATGTCTAGTTGGCATGTTCATGTGTCACTCCACTTGATGTGTCAGCATCTTGAATTGTGTGTAAGGAGCTCATGGATGAAATGGTTATGACGGGTTCCTATGACACGTAAGAGCTATTTCTAGAAGATTCAATACTGGGTGAAGACATGCAATGACATGTGGCAACTGATAAAGTTGAGTACTGTACACTCTTCCACAATTGTGGGGTTTGGGGTATCGCCCAAAAAATATTTTAGGGTTCCTATTTTCTTAGAGAATGGTAAAACCCTAATACGGCTATCTTTGGAAGTCACCCTAAAAAGGAAAGCGCATGATATAAGAATTTTTTAGGGTTGCAGACAGACATAGGAAAAGAGTGTATTGTTGGTATGATCTGGTGCTACTGGATTTGTCTTTGAGTGTCGATTGTCTCGTGAAAGAACTTGCATTGCAAGTGTGTTGTAACCGTTGTGTTGAAGATAATACATTGTGCAGGTTTTGGAGTGCTGGGGTTTTTTACCGAAAGTTTTTCCCCAGGGTAAATCATTGTGTCATTCTCTATTTTCTGTATGCATGGTATATGGCTGCAATATCATTGTTAAAGTAGTTAACGAATCTGAAATTGTAAGGATTTAAAAGAATTTGCACAATACTTTCCTTTATAGATTAGTGTAGGAAGTTGTTTCCGCACTTGATTTTCCTTAAAATTACTTCCAAATGTCATTTTAACATTATTTAAATCCTGTCCCATCTTGTTTAAACAGAGCCTTTGTGAAAATCTTTGGATCACATCCCCTCAATTTTGATATGAGAATTATGGAAGGAAAAATAAGAGAATTTAACAAATCATAATCATGTTTATTGCAAAGACGCTCTAATCTGATGACTAGGATGATAAATCACAATAATGATAGGCTAACCTCTGATGTGTACTATTATATCCTCCAATTATGTTGTTCTTTGTAAACATTTTACATTCATAGAAATCTAGGAGCAAATAAAACAATCCATATATAGAAACAAACAAAATCATTTCTTAGTAATAATCAAGCTAATCATTGTGCAATTTGTTTCACAACATCTAGGAGAAATTAGTTATCGACTGAATCAAAGATCCTCCAAAGCTCTCATTAGCAATTAGAATTGCAAGAACAAAACAATCCATATATGCACGTAAACAATAGAAACAAACAAAATCCTAAAGGAAACCAAACAACAATAATTCCAAATCATAATCATGTCTATTGCAAAGACACTCTAAGATGATGACTAGGATGATAACTCACAATAATGATAGGCTTACCTCTGATGTGTGTTATTTTATCCTCCAATTGTGGATGAAGTGACTCATAAAATTCAGCCATGCCCTCTCCAGTTAAGTTATTTGTTTCCAATCCTTGAGAACATTATTTGGTTCATGCAATTCATCGTATTTTTATAGATAGATCCTTTATTGAGTGGAGTAAACAAATATTGTGAGCTTTCCATATTCTTTAAGTGTTTTGTCACAAATTTATTTGTCAAAGATTGAATTGGGGATTAAGCGTTTTGTCACAATTTTATTCATACATTAATGAGAATCAATGATTGAGAGTTTTTAGATTATGAGAAGATGCATATTCAATGGAGGCTAGAAGGGATATTTATGGAGATTTTCTAGATGTCCAAAATTCTAGAGAATATCTTCTTTACTGAGCTAAGGTGGGACAAAAGTGAGGACGAGGGTTTCCAGATTGAGTACCAATGCATAGATGATGATTCAATAACCTACGTCTATAAAACCTTCACACATGTCCCTTCTTTGGCCTCCACTAATACATCTTCTCTGAATCTAGAAACTTTGGATACTGTTTCTCATCCATGCACAAAATGTGCTAGTGATCGTATATAATTCCTTCAGGCCTCCAATATTGATGAGCTACACAAGTGTAAAAGGTTTTTGCGAGACTCGGATCAATTATGAGAAGGTAAAAAACAAGATAATATTATCCATTTATTTTATTTCCTTCCTTCTCTTCATCTTTCATTTCTTTTATCCATTCATATTTTCTGCCTTCTCTTCATCTTTAGTAATATATTGGATACTGTGCAGTGTACATAAAGGCAAGGCGGTGATTATTCTTGACGATCAGCAGGTATAAGTTTTCCAGGCCTTACCCAGTAGCTAGGACTAAAGATAGCAGAGCTCAAGAGACCATAATAGTTGGTCTCCGTCTTTGGTCCATACAATTGAGGAAATATTTTACCTTTTGTTAGCTCATCAAATGCAATGATCTGAAAGATTTTAATAGATAATATTTTAATGTATAACATACATTATTTTAGTTTGACGTCACATGAATTTATCTATTTCCCACACTTGTCATCTGCGGAGATAGCGATAAATAAGCATCCCGCCTGTGTCCTGAGTAATGCAGGCCATGGTAGATGCTTCATTATCGCTATCCTCCTAGTCGACAAGTGCGCGAAGTAGATAAATTTGTGTAACATCAACTTAAATAATATATGTTATCATGAAAATATTCTATTAAATTATTTCAAATCCCCGTATTTGATGAGCTAATGAAAGGTAAACCATTTTTTCAGTAATATAGACCAAAGATGGGGACCCTCTATGACGGTCTCTTGAGCTTTGTTATCTTTAGTGTTCTAGTCCATATCTTTTTCGACACTTATGACAACTATTTCAACAACAGTGCTATATGTACGACGAGTATTCCTGTTGAAAAGTCATTATATGTCCGTCGACATCCTGACAGGTTTAACGTCAGAAAGACTAAATTTTTGATAGCTAGGTTTAACGATAGTTCTATACGTTCGATGGGTTTCCCTGTCAAAATGTCACAGCATGTCTATCATCATCCTGACAGGTATAATGTCAGATAGACTATATTTTCAACAACTAGGTTCGACGAGAGTGCTATACGTCTGACAGGTTATCCTGTCAGATAGTCACTGCATATCCATCAACATCCTGACAAGTATAGCATCAGAGAGACTCCATTTTTGATAGATAAGTTCGATGGGACTACTATACATCTGACGGTTTTTCCTATCAGATAGTCACTGTATATCCGTCGACATCCCGACAGGTATAACATCAGAGAGACTCAATTTTTGACAGATAGTTTCAACGAGACAACTATACATCCGATTGGTTTTCCATCGATGTTTCGATAGATGTACCGTATGAAATTCTATAGTAATTTTCTATTAGTGTGGTGAGTTTTGACGGATAGCAATGTCAGAATACTGACGGTTACCACTTCCATGGTAATTTCCAACAAAATAACCCTGATGGCTACATCTGTCAAATTTTTGGTAAATAGGCGTTGAAAATACGATAGATAGCCATCAAAATTAGTCCTCAAATGTACTAGTGTTACCATGCAAGTAGCCATAATTGGAGATAATTTTTGTATCATGAGGGCTCACTAATAGTCATGTATAACATGCACATGATCAATGTCAAGTGTTATCCAGGATAGTGAAGAAGATAATGAAAATAACACTAAAGTCACAATGTGGTATATATTATATGTTACTTTTTCCTATAGGTGATTGAAGTCAAAATTCACCAAGCTAGATTGGTTCACTACTTGTGGATATTCTTGGGATTGAGGATAGGCCAATTATAGAATATGGGATGCACTAAATCCTCTTTCTGGTCATGCAATGGTTTGCTTGAGTTTGTTGGGTTGAGGATGGACCCCAAGTACCACCAGTATAGTATGGGTTACACTAAATCCTCTTCCTAATTATTCATTATTCAAAAGACCAGGGAAAGGAATGGGACCTATAGTGTGCTTCCTAATGCATCAACATTCCTTCTCTCTAGGACGCACCATGGATAGGGTAATAACTCTAGTTATTGGGTTTGATTCAAATTTATATTTCTTTCCCTCTTTTGTAGGCTTTAAAGGAGGCAAAAATGTGTAATGGACTATTATAAAAGAGTTCAAAATAATTAATAACTTTTATATAATGTGTAATGTTTCTTTATATAGTGATCTAAACAAAATGAATGAGTTGACTACATTACAATCAGTATTTGTTGAAGGATACATGCAGAATTGAGGTCATCTTGAGTTGGTTCTATGTGTTTGTTATTTTCTTGTAAATCTCTTATAGAAATGTGTACATACACTCTTAAATTTATCAATTGTGTTATACTTATCTATTTGTTTAGCACTATGAATCTTTTTATATATGACCCCCAGAAGTGTGAACCATTGGGATAGTTATGTAGTTTCAGATAGTCATTAGACTATGCCAAAGATCAATGTTTGAGCTACTACGAGGGATTAGTTGGCATTCATGTAGTTCACAAAGGTGAAGTCATCAAGGCTACCCTGAATATAGTATGGTAATGGTTAGGGACCATACCATTGGCGGGTGACTAGAGCTACTATTGCATCCAAAAGATTGATGCACATATAGTTATCTTACCATGAATGTAGTTATATTTAATATGGTAAGGTTGCACATGTAGTTATCTTACCATGCAAGTAGGGATAATTGGAGCTAACCATTGTATCATGAGGGTTCATGTATAACATCAAAATGATCGATTCCAAATGTTATCTAGGATAGTGAAGAAGATAACTGACAATATCACTAGGTCACCATATGGTATACATTGTAAGCTACTTCTTCCTATAGGTGACTGTAGGAGAAATCCATCAGGCTAGATTGGTCCACTACTTGTGGATATCTTTAGGACTGAGTATGTACCCATACTATAGTATAGGATGTATTGAATCCATTGTCCTATCATTTGATGGTTTGGTTGAGGATGGACCCCTAGTTTAGTACATGATACACTAAATCCTCTTCCCAATTATCTATTATTGGAAAATACCAAGGAAAGGAATGAGACCCGTTGGCTATTTTTTCCATTATTAATCCATCATAGATAATTGATCTGAGACACCTTCATCATGGGCTAAACTTTGTTAGGGCCAACATGTGATGTTTTCATCATTTCTTGCTAACTTTTCATGTTATCCAAAGTTATTTTTCTAACACAGTGTTATCTCCCCTTGTGGTCACCCTACTTTCCCAGCGTGTTAACTAGTTTTCCATGTTAGTATGTGGGTGTGCGGGGTAAAGGAAGTTCACACCCCACAACCCCGTGGTGGTGAGGAAGAAATAAATATGTGATGCGGGTGTGCGGGGATCCAAGTGCCAAGGATATAAAGGAGGATTGTGCCCCACATCTCTACGGGGAATCAACATGCCAGGTGGTGCTTCTTGCAGGTGCACATGGTGAAGATAATTTATCGTGTTTTATTCATCAAAATTTTCTTTTGCCACCAACTCAATTTCACCTTCAAAAGATTATGATTTGGCTGTAAGGGTTGAAGTTCATTTCAGAACTATTCCAACAATCATCTCTATGGTTTTTTTTTGACTTCAAGTGGTGCCTTTTATTCTCTCATCTCTACATACGTCATCTAGCACTACCATTCCCATTTACTACTTGTAAAACTGTAGTTTTTTTTATAAAGGCACAAATGAGTCCATATTTGTGTTATAGAATTGACTGCAAGATAGGGGTTATCCCTTCCATCTACCAAGTACATTATTTTAGCTTTTCTATAACTTCATGGATTCAATACTTACATGCAAAAATCAGATTTTTTATTTGATTTGCATATTTGTCCTCTATGTAGCCAAACTCCATTTACTTCTAGGTTTGAACTCAAATGCTAAATCCAAGTTATGCCTGCATTGTAAAGACAATTCATGTATATATTTTTCTAGGTGGTTCTCCTCGAGTTCTTCTGTAGTGGCTATGTCCTACACTTGTAATTTTCCTTTGCTTGATATTAATGAAAATCTATTCTTTACCTTTTCTTACCTTCAAACGTCTTGTGCACCTCCTTGCCTTGTGTTGGATGATTCTTTTTCTATTATTATCTTATTTTTTGTGCTAAATATTATTTTTAGTTATTGTCTTGTGAATGTCTTTACATTTATTAAGTTTTAACCTTCATGTATGTCCTTGTAATAGAATAAGGCATGAGAATTATGTATGTTGGGTGCTTTATTGATGTTTTTTGCAGCTATAGGAAAGAATCAATAATGTTTCAATCTAGTGCATTACCCCCGTCCCCTTTAGTTTTCATGTAATCCTTCTTACCTTTTCATTTGCAAGTTGTTAGATTAGGTTAGAATAGGTGCACCCTTATTGGAAGGAAGTTGGATTTTTCTGGAGATTCATCCTCACATGCGCAAGGTCCCACACTTGGAGGCTGATTCAATGTTTCAAAAAGGTTGCTTGGGGGTCGTACCCTAATCATTGTTGCAAAATTTTGTGACAACTATTTTTGGCATGCCCGATGGGACAAAGATTCAATTTATTTAATATGTCTACTAGTTAGCCAGTATAAATTCTATTTACTGAGAATTTGGGTGTTATTCTTAATGCCAATAGTCTTTGGAGGCAATTCATTAAATACCATGGTGACTCCAAGATCATCTACTGGTTTCAAGTCCTAGTATTGGTATGTGTAGAGATAATTTATGATCTTCCATTATTTATGAGTTTTCTATGAATTTGTAGCTTGTATGAAGCTTTAGAATTGATTCATTTCATAGGAATACATATCATTCCCCACCATACCATGAAAATACTTCCCCTTCACCCTCCTTCTGTCCATATCAACTAGAGTGACAACCTGTCTTTGATCCGAATCCCCTTGCTCAATGTATTGAACACCCCCACAATATAGAAAATATAAGGATTGGTGGACTGAAAGACTATATAAAAGAACCTTGGTCTTAGGTATGGAGGATATACTTTTTTAGAGCTCATTATGGTTATCTAAGGTCAATAATCGATTGAGATCAAGGAGCAGTAGGGGCTTAATATGCAATTGCAAGAGATGGTCTATGAGGTGTATCTCATATGTATGGAGGCTCAACAAAGATAGCAATAGCAGATGGATCACTGAGCCTATCTTCAAGAGAAGTAGATGGAGGCCCAATGAAAAAGAAAGTTTGAGGAGAACCTTGTGAAGAAAGTGGCTGCAAGAGAATAATAAATGAGGCTCCAATTAGCTCATTTTCAGACCCTAGAAGTAGAGGTATACCCTCTCCCTAAACTTATTATTACAAGTTTTAGATGGTCCCCTCCATTACAAGAGCCTACACAAAATCTTGAGGCCCATTCACTAACCACATTGCCAAATCCACCATCTGAAAAGAGCCCCCATATGTAATTTTTCTAGCTTCAAAAGATATTGCAAAGCATGTGGGAGATTGATTTGTATGGGCTTGAAGCATCATGTCCATCTATTGATGTCAAGTCATCATCTCCCAAATTTGGAGAGTATATTGATATGCATGAGGTTTCCCTTAACCTATGCATATTATTGCAGTAGTCATGGAGAAGATTGATGAAGAGGATATATTTCTAGATGAGTTTGATTCCATCTACTCTTCCATTGATTTTGAGGCATAATCTCCTACGTAAAAAAAACATTAGTTACAATTGCAACCAAAGGAGATACACACACTACTAGCCACACCATCAGAGTTAGCTCCTACTAGCCATCAAGATGTCAAGGTTATAGAACACAACAATGAGATTAAGCATGATTGCTTGGAACCAAAACCATCAAGAGGATGCCCCATAAGGCATCTATCTCTGTAAGATATTTGCAAGTTTCCCCCAAACGTGCTTACTTCCAAGCATGAGGGTGAATATTACAAGTAAGACCAATCTTTTCATGCTCAAAATGAAAGTACCCAAGTGTTGAAGAATCTCTTTATTCTCTACATTTGGAGGACACTCCAGTTGTATGATATGTTCTTGTCATGCTTGTTGCCTTGGTTGGTTGCCTATGTGCATGAATGGAACCAAAAGCTAGTTAGAAAAGGCATCTACTTTAACAAGCTAGTTAATAGCTTTGTTTGATATTCTTTCTTTGTAATTATATTTACATAGTAGGTTAGGATTTTTTTATTTTCAAGAAGTGCATGAGTACAAGATATTTCCCGCTTGGAAATAGTAAAATATTTTTTTTTTTCTGAGGTTGAATATTTCATGTAGTTGCAGGTGGCTAAGACGGGAAATTAGCACCTTGAAAACCACATAGAACTCCATGACGTGCACCATTTTCTTAATTATTTCGATGCCATCTCTCCTCTTCGGACTATCATAGTACTACCAACTCCACTGCCCATGGTTCCCACTAGAGTGTCTTCTATTACCAACTATACAACCCACTTAAGAGTGCTGGTGCATGTTAGCTGTACTGACTGTATTGTCTGAATCTATGACTATATGGCTACTCCATTTACGTCGCACTCTATCTCGGGGTGCTGCGACCGTATGGTTTAATGACCACTATTGCAGTTGAAAAGGTCGTATGTTGAGATCCCTTTTTGATTGTATGGATGTACGATAATATCTGTACAACACTGTACGATCATTTTTCAGAAAGCTTTTTTCTCTTTTTTGGTCATACGACCCCGTACGATAACATGCCACATGGTCACCTTTTCTCTCTGAATCCATACAACTCATGTTCTCCATGGTCCTACATTTTCCTATCTCCTCATACAATGATCTTTTACTCCAAGCGTACGCTCCCCACTCCATGCCGTACATGGTTTAAAGGACTGGCGGATGCCCTCCTCTCTGTTGACTGTATGACCAAGTCAGCTTCCTGTCATTGTATGTGCCGTATGGACCGTATTCTCTATGGATTTCATACTTTCCATACGACCTAGAACTCCCCTTCTTTGATTTTCTTTCGTGTCTTCAATTGCTTCAACATCTCATTTTTCCTTCCTTTCTCCTGTATGGATAACCCTTGTGGCCTCTACCATAGATTTTTACTCTCTCTTATACATTTATTCCTTCTTCCTCCCAACTCTGCTCGGTCCATATACCGTATGAACCCTTCTGCATCCATATAGACCGTACAATATTTTCTTGTTCCTTTGTTCATATAGTGGTCTTCCAACCTGCCTTCTCTAGTCCGCACAGTATGCTGGTGTTTTTCTGTATGGACCCCTTCCTTCCTGATGTGTGTACGATATGATCCCAACTATCTTTTCTCCCAAATACTTTGGTCTTGAGTCAAAGGTTTCTTTCAAGTTAGGTTTTTCTCCAAATGCTTTGGTCCGTAGTCGATGGTTTCTTCCAGAAGCTCTAGCATGTTATAGCCTGGATGGAAAACTTCATAATCCTCCATCTGCCAGTGGAAAAATCCATTTAGTGAACTCGTTTCATCTTTTGAACAATCGTTAAGTCTCATAACTCCCTCATCATCTGGTTTGATCCATTTTTCTTTGCCCAACTTTCCTCCTTCGGACTCGGAGTATGATGTTAGTTCCTTGCTTATAGCCTGATTCTCTAAGTTGATGACATATTTCTTTCCATCACTCTTGATGGAAAGGGTGCTCTTCTTCCAATTATGGTTGGCTTTTTCTATGATGAGCCAACCCTTGCCAAGGAGGGCATCATACCCCTTCCTTTTGAGGGCAATGACAACAAAACCTAGAAAGAACTGTTGGGTTCCAATAACAACCTTCTACGCCATTAATGTCCCAATTGGTTTTATACCATGCTAGTCAGTGCCTACCAAGTGGAAGGTTGGCAGAAAAAGTGTAGGCTTACCAAGGGCCTTCCACATTTCTTTTGGTAATACATTTACACCAGATCATCCATCTACAATAATGTTGGTCAACGTATGTCCCATGATTTCTATTTCTACCATTGCGGGTGTCCATCCGGCACCCACTGCTAACAACATAGGATCTGTGGTACCATTTGAGGTAGCAACGTCCTTGTATTTTTTTCCTATCTCATTCACCTCATGTTTTCCAATGTCTTGGCTTATGTTAGTGTCACTTATGTTAGTGATTTCCACCTTTAGTTGTGGCAGCATCTCCAATAGGTTTTCCACTTGTACTGGGACCGTCGCCTATAACATTTGTTGTATGATGTTGGCTTCTGATGTTGACTGTATGGGAGTACCATGCGTTTTCCTCTGTTCTTCCTCCATTTTCATTTTCATTTCTATTCTGGCTTCCTTCACTATTTCTTTCTCCGTACTTGGATTAGGGTATGTGGCTTTTTTTGTCTGGGGCCTTGTGATTGCCACAACCTCCTCCTTAGTTCCTGTGATGTTTATCATATTTACCCCCTTCGCCTTAGGGCAATAAGCATCATTGTGGCTACCAGGATCACACCATTTGCATAGCATGGTTCCTCCACCTTGATATTTGCCAATCTGACAATCCTGTGCAAAGTGGCCCCACTCGTTATATCTGTGGCATTGTATCATGGGCTGCCCCTTCGCATTGTACTAAATGTAGCTTCTTGGTGTGTTATTGTTGCTATTGTTATTACTTCCTCCTTGGTTTTTGTGGAAACCTCCCGGTGAGGCATTTATGTTTCTTGGAGGTGTGACAGGCGGAGTTGATTGTTCCCCTTGGGTAAAGAGCACTCGAGCACTCCTTGCCTTCAGATTGTATAGACACTCCTTGGTGGAGTGCCCTAGTACCTGACAGATGTCACAAAATGCCTTCTTTAGACATTTATTTCTAGTATGAGATTCCAACTTGTAGTCCGTGCACCAAAGTTTCTTGCCATCTTTTGTCTCCTCCTTTTCAGCCCTCACTTCATCATTCTTATCATGTCTTTTCATAGTGCCCGTATAGTTTTGGATTCTTCGTCATTGTCCCCACCTATGTTATCATCATCACTCATCTTCTTCTTACCTCTAGATTGCTTGTTTTCACTTTCAATATTCATCACATGGTTGTAGGCATCGATGTACGAGGATGGTGACACCACTTTCATCTTCCTCCTTAGGGATGGAGTTAGTCCCTCAATGAACCATCATTTTTTTAGATCATCCACTAGCTAGTTTTTGAGTTTACAAATGAGTTCCTTTAGCCTACGATGGTAAGCTCATACCGTTTCATTTTTTTCCTATCGTGTATTGTAAATTTATGCCACTACTTCATCATCATCACAGAGCAATCTGAACTCCTCCTGGAATATTTTTTTCAGGTCATCCCAAGTCACCTTGCCCCCTACTGGAAGGTCCGTGTACCAATCAATTGAAATCCCTCATAGGGTGGCAGGAAAATCCTTCAACCAGTAGTCATGGTCATCCTGGCCATTTTCTTCCCATATCGTTACACATGTTTTACAGTGGCAGGCTAGATCCTCTGATCTGTCCCCACTAAACTTGGACAGTTTCTATTTGTTTGGGGGGTTTTCCATTTTCCAAGTATTGTAGGTACCATGCACATTATTATATGTTAGTGGGTTGGTTCCTCGTTCATGTCCCTGTGCATCTTCCGAACCTCTAGCTATGTGTGAGTCTTCTAGCCCTCCACCTCTGTCATTTACATCTTGGTTTCCTCCTTCATAGTGGTACCGGTATTCTCTTCTCCTCTGAGTCTCTGGTTCTATTCTCCCTACTCTTGATCCCTCTAAGATAACGAGATTGTCAATGCCTCGCAAGGTACTCTCAAATAAATACACTCCCTCCCCTTCAAGATTTCCCTCTTGGCTATTGTCCTCTTCAGAATGTACAAATGGTTTAGTTGGTACCGAGTCACCACCTTCCCAACTGTCGGTGTCAGATTCTTTGTGCGCCCAAGAATTGCTCGGGAGTGGTTGTTGTTGTAGTTGGCGTCTCTCAACTTTGTCTTGGATACAGAAAGACATCCGTATGGTAGTTTCAGTTTCCTTCTTTCCTTCTATCTCCTCCTTCATGCATTGCCTTATGTCCTTGTTTGGTAGGGTGGGCATTAATTGTCAGAGTGAACAATCTCGGAAGACTACCCAAAAGATCATACACAAGAATTCTCACCATGAGTTTGGCTTGTACTGTACCAGTCGAGACCGCTCTCTCTCGAGTCTCCTGCTGTACGTACTCGTCAACCGACACGTCTCACGCATGAACCAAGTTTTGTGTTAAGTGGTCTTCTCCTTCACTATCAGTTACTAGGACTTGTTGGTTGAAGGTATGACCCATTATGTCATCATCCTGCCAATCCTACTTTCGTTGACTGCCAGGTTCAAACCTTGGGCAATGACATCGTAATGTTAGATGCCTAACTAGAGATAGATTGTACAACATATACATATTTAATAGGATTTCATAATACCAGAGATAAATGACATACAACAATAACATGAATAAAATAGAATCACATTGCACCATAAATGACAAAATGATATATCTTTCATAGCATAATAGTTCCAACATTCACACACCTTCACTTGTTCTAGACTCCCTAGAAATAGACGCGACATGATTGGTTAAATTTCCAACTTTCACCAACTAACGTAGCAACTGACACCCCTTCAAGAAAATGTTTTATTTAACTAACACAAAGTCTTATTTAACTATTCCTGGCATAATTGCCACCAACATCATGTATGAGTTAGCATTGTCTTTGTGATGTATGTTGTAGCTATTCACTGTGTATGTGATGTATGCAAAAGCTATTCATCTTGTGTATCTTTGATGTGTGTGAGCTATCCCTCTTGTGTACTTGCAATGTGTATGAGCTAGCTATCTTGTGTACCTATCATGTGTATGATCTAGTTAGTTTGTGTACCTATGATGTGTATGAGCTAGTCCTTAGTGTATATGTGACATCCTTGAGATAATCACTATGTGTGTGATTTGTGATACGACCCTTGTGTGTATATGTAAGTTGGTACAAATAATGATTGGTAATGATGGGTACAAAAATAGTTGATGGTAGTAAATATCTTTTATTGTGATGGGACTAAATTCACAAATTCACTTAATTAATAGTTAGGATTTAAAAATAGATCATATATCTCATCCATAGGAGAGAGTAAACTCCTTCTGAGTGCAAATTATGAAGCCTCTAACTTCCCACAAGAGAATATATAGAAAAGGCCACTAGGAGTGAACCCTCAAAGCTTAGGTCTAGGTCTAGGGATGACCCTAATTATGGAAGCTAAGTAATGTCAAGTGTAAGAATATATAGTAATATTGAGTTGTTGCCACCATGGTGAATAGAGGAGTTTTAAAATCACCATTTCTAACTTAAATGGAAGATACTTGGTTGATTGAGTTAATGATTGATGTTAATAAAACAGTTATATTGGTCAAGAGGTGGATTTTACATCCTAGTAATCACAAAGTCAGCTTATTTATTAAAAATACTTATAAATATTCTTTAATATATTTTGTTTTTGCAAGTAATGGAAAAATGTTTTAGATATAAAATTTAGTACTATGGACGAGTGTGGTGTTTGCAAGGGAATATAGGATGTATTGTTGATGTAGATAGACTTTAATGGTAGAGTCAAAGACACTTTTAAAAATATAAAAACCAACATTGAGAAATTTTATATTTGTGTGTATCTAGTCATTGTAGTCTACATGTTTTAGTTAGTTGATTCTAAAGTTTTATAGTTTTCTAACTTATGTTGTTATAATTTTGTTTCTAAAACATTTTATCATAATTAAATTAGTAAGATGATTAATAGGAAAACTACTAAGATCTTATGATGATATTGTTTATAATGTTTATTATGATTTGTAGAACTTGTTTTTTAGCATTTGTATACTTATTTTTGGTCTTCCCAAGAAATGGTTTTGAGGATATTGGTTGATTTTTGGGTAGAATTCTAGAAATTTTTGTCAAAGGTGGAATATCAAAAGGAAATGAAACACATTTATATAATTCTTGTTTAAAAAATTCTTGTTAAAAATATACTATTGATTGAAAATTAATATGGACTCAAGAAATGATTTTGACTTGTAATACCTTCAAATAAATAGTATAAATTTTTTAAATCATTTTTTGGTATTTTATTAAACTTAAAATTATAGCCTCAATCAAGTAAACTTTTGAGATTATAATTTTTTAGGGAAGTCCTTAAATTGTTGCTATTGGAAGAGTTACTATTAAGAAATTTCAAACCATCAAAACTTTGACACAGAAGGAATCTATACCATGAAGTACAAAACTCGCAAGAAAAACTCTTATACTTTTTATTGCATTAAAATGAGCATTAGAACACTAGTAAACACTACACTTATTTCAAAACATAGGTGTCCTCGAGAAAAGTACGCAAAATGAACTGAAAGGAAATATTTATATTCTTACTCCATAATGAAAGTCCCAAAACTTATTCTATAAAGGTAAGATTGGTAAGAGAAGATCATTAAATATTTAAATTTAGTGGTAAAATTCTTAATTATTCTATATTAAATCAAAGTGCCCCAACAATCACAAGGAACATATGATATGCAACATGAAATTGGGAAGTCAAACTAACCACCTTGTTGAAGTAGTTGCTACCTACCATGCTTTAAGATTGGCTAAAATTCTAAATTGCAAGATTATGTAGTTAGAAGGAAACTTGAATAATATCATTTAGTTCCTTAAGGTCTCCAAAAACCATCTTGGACCATTGAAAAGTGTATTAATAAATCCTTAGATATCTTAAAATCCTTTGATAATGTTCATATTTCTCATGCTTTCTGAGAAACTAATCAAGTGGTAGATTATTTTTACAAATGAGGGTGTTCGTGCACATGAACAAATGACTTGGAACCTTGGAGATTATGTTCCTAAAGATTTTAGCTCCTTTATGAGATATGATAGGACTCATGCACAAAGTGTTCAATCCCCTATGGCTTAATGATGAGGCAATCTATGCCGACACTATTTTCCTTTATTAAGAGGAGTGAGGTGGAAGCTAAGGGGTTTTTAATTCATCATTTCCATAGCCCCTCCCACAATTTTTGGGTGTTGCATGAGGTTTTTTTTTATGTGCCTTCATTATAGGTGTTCTTGTTCTACCTTGTTTTTTGATTGAATTTGCAAGGATGGGTGGAGATAGAAGAAGAATTAAACCCTTAAATTATGATGAGATTAGGAAAAATGCTACCATCTAGAGAATTTTGAAGTAGGGAAGCTTCACCCCTTTCATTGAGAAGCTCCATGGTTTTGACCCCAATGTTATTGAAATTTTTTCCAAGATTTAGAAAGGCAAGAAAATTTATCTGTTTCCAGGAAAGTTATATTGATGAGAAACTAATTACGGAGTTTACTAGTTTGTCTATTGATGGAACTAAGTTATTTAGGCACATAAAACTCTTGGAGGCAGCTGTGAAGAAATTCACTAAAGATGAGAAGGAGAAAAATAATTCGGTTAAAATATTCAAGAGCAACTTCAGTACTGGTCAGATCAAGTTAGTTTTGTGTGTTGTGTTGCAGGTAATCATGAGATACATTACTTTGGATGACCATTATGCTAGGGCTTTTGGCCACCACTTTCTGTTGCTAAATTTGTTTAGGCTTAAAGTGAAAATTTCCTTTCCTTTCTATTTTCTTATGTCTATTAATGCTAACATTAAGGATCATACGGAAAATCCTAAGAAGAGTATGATCCTAGGGTTGAGGATTCTAGGAGTCATTATTCTGAAGAGGAAGACAAAAACACTAAGGAGGATGAGTCAGATTTGCAGAAGAAGAAGAGGAGGTTTCAATGGACCAAGAATGTCAAGAACAAATCCCCTATTTCTGAGAATAAATTTGTTACTAAACCATCTACTCACGATATGCATGTTGATTCTGAGCCTTCCATAGAAAGGGAAGGGAGACCCCTTTTATTAGAGGATCTCAATAATTATTCACCTTTCCTTAACCTTTAAAAGTAAATCCCTAATGATATGTTGGTTATTTCTCATAATGTTGTTGTAAGAGATCAAGGATATCAACCTCAAGATTAGGATGGCTAATAAAAAATAGGATAAGAATAATGAAGAGCATTGGAATTTGGAGGAAGGAAGTCTATTGTTGACCCCATGCATAAGACTGCAAATACTATGGATCCTTTGAAGAAGGATTATGGAAAGAAAATTTAACATATAGAAGATAAGGTCAAAAAATATTATGATGGGAGACTTAAAATATTTGGAAGATATGCTCAATAATAGAATTAATGATAACCTCATATACCTAGTTACTTATAGCCATAGAGTGGTCAAGAGTTATTTTGAGAGCCTAAATACTATGGTTGGTAAACTAGAAAGCATTCCGAATGAAGGGGTTGTCGTTATCCATGTAAGATGACTAGAGAAAATTTGAAAACGAAGAAAAATAATTCTTCTCAAGATATTAAAGACTTGAAGAAAATTTCCTTCAATATAATGCAATTGGAGGTTGAGGTAGAAAAGGAACTTAAGGATTTAAACTAAGGTTTATTTTGGTTGATGGTCTATAGTTGGTTTTTTCTTGTCTTTTTTCTATTTTAGTGTTGTTGGCTTTTTGGTTCTTTATCTTAATAGGAACATTTTGTAAATAGGGTTTTGGGTCCCTTCAAAACCTACTTTTTCCTTATTAGAAAACATGACACTTATAAGTGGCCACACAATTAATGAAAAAAGAAACACATATTTGAACTACAATAGTAATGAGGTTTGAACACATTTATTAAAAACAAGAGGTTATTTTCCTTGATCAAAATTGATCACGTTCAATTTCATATATATATATATATATATAATTGCAAAATTAGAGTACACTTTATAATTGTAATGTCCCCTTCCTAACTAGTTGACAAGGTAGACCATTAGCTCTCTCATTCCAGCTCCCATAGGCTAATGAGTAAGAGAATAATAAACTCTAGTGGCAATTTATTTAGGTTTGGGTGTAATTCTATTTTTTATGTGGTCCATGATTTCATTTAAAAATAACATAAGGCTTAAGTGAAAATTAAAATATTTCACTTTTTTTTTTGAAAAGGTGGTAGTGCCACTTAATATATTATATTATATAATTTTTTTACACTGGTTCAACAAGAGCTTTTAGAGAAAAGAACTAGGAAAAAAAACTTTGGTCATTGCCCAAACATGTGATATAAATGTCTGTAAGAAAGAGAGTAGAATACTAAATAGAAACCCTCCCTCTACCCAAAGCTAGTTACAATCAGAATAACCCAAAATTTTTGAGTATTTTAGCTTATAATCCCCTAAGAGAAGAATACATCTTTTACAAGCATGAGTAATAAAACTATGAGACAATTCATCGAAGATATGAAGCCAAAAATGGTCTCCTCGTCCCAAAAAAAACAAAGGAAAAACTGGAGCATAAGGCTTATGATAGAAGAGTCTTCCAATCTGGTCAGAAAACAAAAAATTACTTGCAACCAAAACTGTTATGCTACAAAAGATAAAAGAAGTGAACAAGATTACTCCTCTATAAAGGTTGTAGATATGCCACCCGAACCCAATTGGATTTAATGTGGTAGTAGGATCACCATAGATATTACTATTTAGGTCAACAATATGTCAAGAAGAAGGAGGAGAACCAACGATGGAACTAGTTATGTTATTTAAATATTATAGAGTTAAGTCATTTGAGGGTCCCATCGACATAAAGTTGTTTTAAAAAGGGGGACTCCTAAGACTAGGGAGTCATAATGCATTTTATTAATAAATTAAAAAGAAAGGATCAAGTTGGCATCCAACCTAGGGATATATAAGGTAATTTTAAAAATTTAAATCAGAATTTGCACAATCCTAATTAGAGCATTGAGTTTGAGTTTATAAAAAGAATTTTGGAGCCTGCATTCATTCATTCAAGTTATTCATGTTTGGAGTTTTGGAGGTACCCAACCACTGCATTTGCCTAGTACATAGGAACAAATATTGAATATGTAGCTCACTCCATCGAACCAAGGAAGCATAAGAACCAAAAGGAGATACCCCATAATGCTGAGTAGAGAGAGAGACATGACAAGTACACTAAACCAAATCACCAAGATCCACTCTATGCAAAATACCTGTCACATAAGCAAAGAAGATACAACTCATAATGATTTGAAAGATGAAATATTCATTCAAAGAGATAATAGAGGGAATTACAAAAGAATTAATAATTACAAAGAGATCAATCCTTATAAAGGAGATCGAACACAAGAAGGTGGAGAAGGTTTCATGACAAGAATTAACAATGAAATTAATTATTATATACCTAAAGTTTAGTTTAAGTGAACTAGAGAGAAAAATGAACTTAATAATCAAATTAATAATGATTTAATTAATAAGTGAAAATAAATGTTTACTCTAATAGTAGCTTCTTTGGAGGCTTTATTCTTGGTTAATGAGGACAAAACCCCTTGTTGATTATATCTTCTATGGTTGAAAGATACAATCTGGGAGTGTAGACACCTAAAATCATCCCTTACAACATTATGATTAATTTTAATTAATTATATTTATTATTCTCTTCCACTTATTTATTTAAATTTATTTAATTAAATTAAGTTTATTATCCTAAAGCATTTGATTTTAATTTGAATAATTATCCCCTAAGTGTATTAAATTTAATTTAATACCTTCTCACATTAAAATCCCCTTTTAAATAAATTTTAATTTATTTATTCCCTCATATGCTTAAATTATTCTAAACCACAATTTGTCTAAATCTAATTTAGAATAATTTTAAATCTAAACCTAGATCCTACCCTATCTCACATCACTCTCACCAAATGAACCTAGTCACTAATTAACCGAGGTTAATTAGGCTAA
>MU223165.1:640667-654308 GCA_018584345.1 Thuja plicata
CAGTACCTCACTTTTACAGAGTTAAATGCTACCAAATTTTTTAAAAAATATCACTATTTCACCATAGTTACCTAACTCTATTTTCTGTTTGGTCATCTACGTAGGTTGACCACCGTCTCTACAGACTATCATTTGCATTAGTACTCTATCATTTGTGCTCCTTGAAAACTGCATTGTCAGGTATAACTAATTCATCTTTTGGCATAAACTGTCATCTACATATTTTCTTCAACAGTCATCTGCAATTTTAGACTGTCGTTTGTGATCACAAAATGTCATCTTTGCAGATTGTCATCTATGCACATTTCTAAACCGTCATCTGTGCTCTATGTTGGTTCTTTTTCACTTTACAATAGGATTTTGGGTTATTGATATTCTCTAATTTTTACAGCACCTCGATTTTGAAGACTACTTTTTGAAACTACTAACATTGTGTGTTGCATGACGTTAAGAAGAAGACAAAAAAAACTACTCATATTGTTCTTATAGGTTGCCTAGGAGATACAGACAAATGTCGTGTCTTATTTTAATGTTTTCCTAGGCATTTTAAAGAGGGTTCACTTGTAGTGTCTTGTTAAGTGATAGGGGAGTATGCTCTTGTCTTTTATTAGACAATCAAAAACATAGACTCATTTGGCATTTCACTTAGAAAGTAACCTTGCGAAAGAACCAATTTCTTGGTGTGTTTGGGAGATAACGAAAATGGGTAGGAGAGTATACTCTTTTCCCCTTGGGAATCAGAAATCTAGACCCCTCTCATCGCCAATCCATGCTATTTACTCAATCATTTAGTTGGGATTGCTGGTTGAGGGAAAAATCTCCCACAAATGACCCACATGAGAACGAGGTGTAAGCCCACCACTCCAACTCACGTTAAAAAAATTTACTTCTTGGGGTTAAAGCCTTAGTAGTTGGATATCATTTAAGCTTATACTCAGCTCATGCCTAGCACAAAGTAGGGCCGCAAGGTCTTAATTACATTTACATGACTTCTTGTGCCAAGGTTATTTGTGGGGATATACACCTCAATCATGCTTGTACAGACACACAAGACATATTCAAATGAAGACCCTGAATAAAAACTATTAAAGTAGAAGCCTAGTCGGTTCACCCCCGAAAGTTTGATAATGTTTATGCAAGGAGGATAGTAGCCTCCTCAAGATCACTCATACATTCATGCCACCATGAGCGTTTGGAGTCGGCTAATATGACATCATGACTGGAACTATTGCATTCTTGGTGATGATTGTATTTTGATTAGCTCTCGTGTGTGTGCCTACATTTGCGGGTAAATATTTTTAGACTAAGCCAAATTCTATAGGTAGGTTGTTCTTGAGTGTTTGCAACAACATGGATAACTTAAACAAACATGAAAGTTCTATTAGTTAAATTTGTCACAATTGCTTGTATCCCTCAAGGTTTCTTTGTCCCTTGTTGGATTGTTTTCAAGACATATGACTATTATTTTTTGGTTTGAGTGACTACAATCTGTTCTTGCCATCAAAACTGACCAAAAAATCATATTGGAAGTTAAACTAAACAAAATTTCATCATGAAATACTCTGATAAAAAACTATCATCTCCGACCTAGCATTGGCATCTGCTCTTGATAAATTTTGTCTCCGACCTGGAATGATCGTCTCCATAATTTGTCATCTATATTTGAGAACAATCGTCTCCATCGGAAAACAGTGAGCTATCAAATCTTGCAAAAAAAATCTCAAACTTGATTCTTCAGGCGATCCTAAAATAACTTGTCATGAAACACTCATTTGACCAGAGAAAATTGATTTCTCTCTGCGGGATATGACCAACTCTGGAAAACACGAGAAAGTTAAGCTTCCAATTTCCCGTGCTTATAGAGAAAAGAAAGAAGATGATAGAAAAGCCAAAGAATATCAACATATCAACAAATCTATTCAGCAAGAAATCAAATACTTTGAGAAATTTGACGCAATCATCTACAATTACAAAATTTCCTGAGTCATGTCCAAGTATCACACAAATCATGGCTTCATCCATTTTGAGAAATACAACTAGAGAAACTATATTTTCAAATCAATTCATCACTTCCTTTTCAGCAAAAACATCATCATTCCCTTCTTGGAGAAGAATCAAACAATCTTGGACTTAATCAAATCAAATCCAATCTTTCATTCCTTCATCATCCTTAGGTTGAAAGATCTTAATCAAACATGTTGCAGACCTTCATCTCTAGTGAACACATTATTTCTTGTAGAACATCAGTCTGTCTTAAGCAATAAAATCCATTGGTATTGTCTTATTTTTCTTGGGATCACAAGTCAATCACCAAGTAAGAGAAAACATTATCTAAAATCAACCCCTTGTGTTTACACCTTCATAAGGTCTTGTCTCACCTAGGTTTTCATCCAAAAACCTTTAAATCCAATCCAAATCTAATCAAATCAAACTTAATCAGTTCAATCTAATTCATCCAAATCAATCAATCAATCAAGCCCAATCAACAATCAAATCAAGTCCCAATCTTTTACTCCTAAGATTATCATCAATTCTAAATTTCATCCTTCATCTATCATCTACCCTCCTTCTTTAATCTTGCAGCTTTCATATTTCCTCAATCCTTTTGAGGTTACCATTGTATGGTAGTTACTCAATTCCAAGCTAAAAACATGAGGAAAACACATTTAAACACCAATCACGATGATGAGAATCCTTTTTCTCATCCCTTCTTTCAAGGAGAAGAAGTACACACTGAGGACATAACTAACGCTCCTGAGGAAAATGAGTTAGTCGATCAAGATGAGAGATCTACCCAAGTGAATGATTTCCTTAGTGATCCATATAACCTAGACATGGTTGAAAGGCCATTAGTCAAAATGGTGGAGAAATTTTCATGAACCTTATTAAGAATGGGGTCACAGTACCTGCTGATTTTGATGAATGTCTCCTTGTCAGTAATATCATCAAGGCTACAGCCACTACAAACACGGCCTCAATCTCAAATGCAACATCATAAAACAAAAAAGGGAAGACCACTTCTAGTGGACCCTCTACATCAATCCCCGCATCAAATTCACAACCAAAATTCTAATTAACAGGGGAACAAATTCAATAAATTCTTAGTGTCTTGCCCAACATCACTTCACACAATAGCACTCATACCACAACTAATGCTACTACTGACGTTGGTGCTACTATTTTTAATATCGGGCAGACTTCCATACCCTTTTCCACACAAATGGTCTCATCATCACCATTCACACTCCCATCATCTTCTTTGAAGAGATCTACTCAACAAACATCCTGAGCTTATCACTATACACCTCATCCTACAGTTGGCATGTCCTCAATAGGCTTTTTAGCCTCACAGCTAGGAGGTGGACAATATTTTGGACCTTAACTTATACCTCACAATGCCCCTGATTTGGCCGAACAATTCAATGAGCTCAAGAGTCTTTTAAATAGATTACAAAATTGAGGGACGAAAGAGTTCTCTTTTGAAGACATATGTCCCTACCCGTTTGACAAGTCAATCACAATGCAACTGTTTCCTCCAAATTTTGAGATTCCAAATTTTGAGAAGTACAAAGGTGAATCATGCCCACTCCAACATCTCAAATAATTCTACATTGTGTTCCAAGAGATTGCCTACGATGAAAATTACCTAAAGAGACTCTTCATTAGGAGTCTTGGTGGCCCTGTTTTGGATTGGTTCATGGAAATCCCTCATGGTTCTATATCAACATTTTCCGATCTCACAGAAAAATTTGTTGGTCAATATTCTTACAACATTGAACATCAAGCATCATTAAGCGACTTATGTAATACCAAGAAAAAGAATAGAGAAACCTTTTCCAGTTTCTTACAATGATTGAGACACATTGTGAATCATATGCCTTGGAAAATACCTGATAATCATTTGATTGATATCTTCACTGTAAATCTGGTATCTGAAATGTCATTTCAGGTAAAGATGGCTTAACTTGACACTTTCGAAGCTCTTGTTAAAAAAGGAAAAAATATTGAAGATGAACTTTTGCAAAAAGGTGTCATTAAATATTTTACCCCTTCTGCTAACAATGATAAACCAAGGTTTTGGACCAAGAACAAAGGAGTTGTCAATGATGGAGTGGCAGATGCTAAACATGTCCAAAATGTCCAGGCATCTAATCAAAACAATAATCACAATAACAATTAGAACAACAACAATAATAATCAGAACAATTCATCACAACAACAATCTCAATAACAACTCGCAATCAGTCCTACTTATAACAATAACAATAACAATAACAATAACAATAACAATAACAATAACATCAGGCAATGCAGACACTTCTCTTCTCTCACAGAACCACTAGATGTGGTTTTTTGACGATTGGTAGATCAAGACATGATGGTATATCCCAACACTCAACCATTTGACAAGAATCAGCCTAAGCCTGCTTGGTATAAAGATAACAAGAACTATGATTATCATCGCATCAAGGAACATGATACCAAGAAGTGCATGAAATTGAGATACTTTTTTCAAGACCTCATAAATGACAAAAAAATTGACGTTGAAGGAAAAAACCCATCATCATCCAATGCCAAACTGAAAGTCCAATGAACCATTTCCTAAACACAATCAAAACAATGCATCCAATGTTATTCCTTATGACTACTCCATGAACACCATAACAAGCAATGATTCCACATGTGGAATTCTAGAGGAAAATGATATCTTTGGTTTTGATGCTCTTTGTGGACACATTGAAGAATTTAAAAATCATGTGAACACCCTTACACTTAAAGGTGCCAGTTGCAATGCTACTACCCGAAGACCAAGAGTTATTGTCCAGGCTGCCAATAATCCATCAACTTCTGCAAATCCACCACTCGCACCATCAATAGCTACGTGGCCTAATTCACACTGATTTATTCACCCTGTTAGGGAAAACACCCGCATAGATATCATTCCTTGAGCTTCTGTGAACACCCCCCATTCACAAAGAAGTCCTTGAAAATTCTCTTAATGAATCCATTGTCCCTGAAAACTATCAACACATCCCAATTCCAAGCTATGATAATAAATCTAGTGGCACAAGAGCATTTGGTATTCATTAACAATGATTTATGAGGTCCAGACCTTCATCACAATAAATCCCTTCATATTGAAGCCAAACTCCACTCCACTAAATTCAAACCGGTCCTTATAGATGGTAGATTTGGCCTTAATTTGTGTACATTGAAAATGATTAGAAATATTGGTCTTTTTTAAGACCTTCTTGATGTAAATAAAAGAATCACAATAAAAGCCTATGATGATAGAGAAAGGGAGAGCAAAGGTTTGATCACACTCCCTTTACAAGTGGGCACAGTCCTGATCAAAATAGTTTGTCATGTGCTTGATCTAGATCTTTCATATAAAATATTATTGGGACGACCATGGATACATGCTATTAAAGGTGTAGCTTTCACATATCATCAATGCTTAAAGTTCCCACACCATGGAAGAGAAATCACTATTCCCGGAGATCCTAAGCCTTTTCAGTATTGTGAAAGATTGGATGGAAGACAGTCCAACTATTGTCCTCTAAATTAATTCTCCTGACTTATTGAAAAGGAGAATCTTATCCCACAAAAAGGTATTGAAGGAACATATGAAAATCCTCCATAAAAATCTAAAGAAAAAGAGAAATTTGTTGAAGAAAAGACTCCTGAGCCCGAAAAGAAAACAACATTCATAGATCAAGGCCTGGGGTAATACAAGTTTAAAAGTGCTATGTGCATTGGAAAACTCCCTCTATCCCCAAAGTCTTATGGAAAACCATCACAACTGACTCCTTTAGGAAACAAAGACATCATGGAATTCAAAAAGACTACTTTTGAAGATTGGGAATCCTTATCTAATGAACATACATAGTCTAATGTCCTAGATTGGCTTTACAAAGAAGAAGAAGAAAAACCAATGACTTTTCCTAAAGACAAATATATCAAAGCCACTCCCAAATTTGAAAGCATGTGGTATCATGGTATTGGTCTCAGAGAAAGAGAAATAGGAAGAAGAATACTCATTACAACCATATTCTATCTGTGAGGTAAAGGATTGGGCTCCTTAAAACCTAAGACTAACTTCACTAAAGACTATTGTTTAGTTGAATCAGATTCAAACATTGAAGATGAGTTCTTTGAAGTACCTTTCCAATATATTGAAGATGACATTGATGATGTTTCCCATGTCCTTACCATCACTGAAGTTGAACTTTCATCCCCCAGCCTTCCCCTCAAAAACTCGAACTAATTAACTGGGATCAACTAGACTCACTGCTGTCTTTAGACATATGTGATTTAGATGAGGCAGTATTAGCCCTCTTTGGACTTAAGAACCTCTGGGAGTATGAGCATCAGAGCCACTAAAAAAATAAGTGTACTTCAGTAGCTAGGTCAATTCTCTTAGTCGCGAAACTGAAAATGAAAATAAAAATAAAAAAGAAGATAAACCATCCCTTGGTGAAAACCTCTTGCAGGCACCTTCAGATGATAAAAAAGAGAAAATAAAGGACATGTCCTCTAGTGAAAACCTTTCTGAGGTGCTAGAGGAGGGAGAAGTTGACCTGTATTTCATATCACTATAGTTAGAAAAATCCTCCATCTTGATCGAAGATACAATAACAGTCAATCTTGGCACAGAAGAAGATCCAAAGGTCACATGCATTGTTGTATCACTTAATGATCAAGAACAAAAATCTATGACTAAATTCCTCAAGAGGAAACAAATAAACTTTTCCTAGACCTAAAAGGACATGCCTGGTTTAGATACAGATTTAGTTGTCCACAATCTTGCGGTTGATCAAAAGGTGAACCCTGTCAAGAAGAAATTATGCAAGATGCATCCACAAGTCGCTTTACTAGTCAAAACTGAGTTATAGAAAATGCTTGATGCAAACATCATTAGGCTGATTGATTATCATGAGTGGGTCTCTAACATTCTACCAGTAGGTAAACCTGTTGGGGGCATTTGTATCTATACTGACTTCAGAGACCTAAATTTAACATGTCCTAAGGATGATTTTCTACTACCTAATATTGACATCATAGTGGATTTGAAAACTAGACATGAGATGCTATCCCTCATGGATGGATTTTTTGGATATAATCAAATCAAGATCATGCCTGAAGATCAACACAAGACTGCATTCACCACTCCTTTGGGTACATTGTGTTATCACGTATGCACTTTGATTTGAAAAATGCAGGTACAACATATCAACGCGCAATGACAAAAATATTTCATGATCTCTTGCATGTCATATGGAAGATTACATGAATGATCTCCTAGGAAAGTCCAAGATACAAGATGCACACATCCCCATTCTAACAACAATCTTTGAATGGCTAGAGAAATATAAGCTTCAACTTAATCCCCAAAAGTGTGTCATTAGAGTTCAATCCAGAAAATTATTAGGCTACATTGTCTCTTGTCGAGGCATTGAAGTGGATCCAAAGAAGGTGAAAGATATTCTAGAGATTCCATCTCCCAATACACTAAAACAACTTCAAATTGTGCAATGAAAGGTTCAGTTCATCAAAAGGTTCATGTCACAGCTTGAAGATAAATTACATCCCTTTTCACATCTGTTATGCAAAAATGTCAAGTTTTCATGGGATTGCTTATGTCAAATAGCTAACCTTCCAGTGATGGTGCCACCTATCTTAGGCTGACCTCTCATCTTGTATATATAAGCTACTAAAGTTGCACTAGGTTCTCTTTTAGCATAGTTAGATAACTATGGAAAAGAATGAGAAATCTATTACCTCAACAAAACACTAGTGGGTTATGAAATGAATTACTCACCCATTGAGAAAGCTTGTTTGGCTGTTATTTTCCGTACAAAAAAGTTGCACCATTACATGCTTAATCGTAAGATTCAGCTGGTTGCTAAGATTGATCAACTCAAATATCTGTTGTCTAAAGTCGCTCTCACAGGACGAGCTTCAAAGTGGGTTATGATTATGAGTGAATTTGACATTTCTTATGTAGACCAGAGAGATATTAAAGGAAAAGTCATCAGAGATAAGTTAGAAGAAGCACCTATTCAAGAGGACCATCCAATCATCACATATTTTCCAGATGGATCAGTTCTCAATGTAACCCCGACTATCCCATGGAAATTATACTTCGATGGATCTTTTAAATAGAAAGGATCAGGGGTAGGCATCCTGTTCATCACACCTCAAGGGGATCTCGGTCCTAAATCTTACAAACTATAATTTCCATGCACCAACAATATTGCATAATATGAAGCCTTGGTGATATGACTTCACCAAGCCATCTAGTGGAAAATCTCAAGCTTACACGTTCTTGGTGACTCTCAGTTGGTTATCAAGAAATTCCTGGATGAGTATCAAACAAAGGATGATAAGATACTTCCCTATCATAGCCTGGTGGAAGACCTATTACAACATTTTATAGAACTAAAATTCTAGAAAATCCCTTGGACAACCAATAAAGTAGTAGATGCAATGACAACAATTGGATCATTAATCTCCATGCCTCAACACAGTTCACAAAGCAAGTTTCTTGTTGAGAATCTTATGGTCCCTTCCCATGGTCAGCCAAAAACTGAAATGGTAAGTGAAATTGCTAATCCTAATTCCCCTTGGTACCAAGAAATCTATTCACACTAGACAGATAAGTTCATTTCACTTACCCTCACCCTGAATCAACGTAAAACCTTCATCTAGCAAACCTCACGCTATACAATCCTTAGTGATACCTTGTTTTGAAAACACTTCAATGGAACTCTTCTGAGGTGTCTAAATTCAGATGAAGTGTAAACTTCATTAGAGGAGGTACATCAAGGGATTTGTGGGGCCCATTCTAGTGGGCTCACCTTGGCCAAGAAATTTCTACATAGTAGATACTATTGGCCTACTATGGAGCAAGATGCCTATCATTATGTAAAGAAGTGTGTGCCCTTTCAGTAGCATAGTGATTTGATATACGCTCCCTCCCAATCCCTCCAGCCTACCATCACACCTTGGCCTTTCTCCCGTTGGGGACTTGACCTAGTTGGCTAGATTTTTCCAAATTCCTCCAATGGCCACAAATACATCCCTGCTGCCACATAATACTTCACCAAATGGGTTGAGGTTGTCCCTCTTACTTACACAACTAGAAAATAGACATCAAAGTTCATTTTGAACTATCTTATCTTTCATTATGGTATTCCTCAAGACATTATCACATATAATGGGATCCCATTCAAAAACAAGGATGTCACAAAACTCCGTAAGAAATTTGGCATTACCCAACACTCCTCTTCCAAATACTTTCTGCAAGGAAATAGTTAAGTAGAGGATACTAACAAAACCATTCTAAAAATCCTCAAAAAGATAGTCAATGAAGCTGGCAGTGATTGGAACGTTTGCCTAAATCCCACTCTCTGGGCCTACCATACTTCCATTTGTACCCATACCAGAGCCACTCCATTCTCCCTTGTCTATGGTACTGAGGCTATTCTCCCCATTGAAATTGAGCTCCCTTCTCTCAGAATCTCCATGAAGAATCTGAAGTCCGAAGAAGAATCCTGAGTTGCTCGCTTGCAAGAGCTTGAAATCCTCGATGAAAGATTCCTTAATGCCCTCAACCACCTCTGCATGTATCATAATCACCTCCGATTACACTTCAATAAGAAGATCAAACCTCGTCAGTTTGAGGTGGGCAATCTTGTCCTGCAACATAATATGAAGAATCTCTAGAACCATGAAAAGAAAGGAAAGTTTGAGCCTAACTGGTTGGGGCCCTTTATGTTTACAACTAAATTTGGCTTTGGAGTTTATCAGATTGCAACCCCAGAGGGATTTCTTATCCTTGGTCCTATTAATATTGTACATCTCCAATACTTATATGTGTAGTCTATTCATAGTCCTTTGTACAACAAAAAATTAGCAGTCAGAAATCTTTAAAAAATAGAAATTCAGCAGTGGAAAATCCAAAAATATAAAAATAAAAAAAGTCAGAAAAAAGAAAAAAAGCAAAGAGAAATAAAATCATCCATTTGTGAAAACCACTTCGGTGGCGCAATGGATAAGTACCATGGTGAAAACCTATTTCACGCGCCATGTGTAATCAGATCTACCATCTATTTGTACCATCCCTTACACGCCATCCAACAGCTTGTCCTAATAAATCTGTTACACTACCCATATATGTGAAGGTAGTTTCCTTCCATCTTTGCTTCCGCAATAAAACTTTATTCCTGCATGACTGAGATTTTTCCCAGACATAGTTACCGCAAGCGTTCTCACAAATCAACTAACAAATTGAATTTCACAACTTTTATTCCATTCAAAAGCAATTTCCAGCGAATGCATGTTTCAACATCAATCAATCTTTCCCTGTTAGGATGTATCCTTCCAGCGTCGGCTTATCAATCCTCCATCACATAATCATGTTCATGGAAAGAAATTTTGGACTGAATGACTGCTTGGTCATGATGCCTTTTTATTGATTTTATATTTGTGTTCTAATATATCCTCGTCATGATTGCCTCGATATTTAATATCTTATTTCATCATGAATGATTCCTATTGGAATATGTGTCCTTTTACGGTATGATCTATTTTTCATAGTTGTTTAGTGCACTTTTGTTTTCTCTATAGTCATGGCTATGTATGCCTCACTGGGGGCAAAATTTATACACATACCACCAAATACTTAAAAAAGTTTTGGGTGTATTAAATCCTCCCATGATTGAAATTTCATTGGTACCATCATGACTCAAAATCTTACATCTATGTTCTTAACAAACTATTTTTCTGAGAGTCTCGTCCACGCAAAGGAACAATGTTACTTTTGTTTTCTAACACTTTTTTCATAACTCCTTTCGGAAAATCAAACTAGGGTGTGCTCTCCAACATTAACACAATGTGATCCCACAAAAATCATGTAGTTAGGTTGGATATTAGATAGGTCATGTTGCTTTTTTTATTACTCTTGGAAAGACACCTATTTATTCCCTCTAAAGCTAGCTACGTGTTCCTCTCAGTTCTTGTTGGTACACACAAAAAAACTGTCCTCATTCGAGTCTTCATTTAGTTTCATTCATTATCTCGTGATGAGTTTAAGTATTGACTTCAAATTCATCCTAATTATCTAGATGCATTCCATTCCATTATCTCATCACTCATTAATCATTAGTCCTTATTCATTAATCATTATCTCATTATTCATTAATCATTAATCATTAGTCATCATTTTAAACATTATCTCATTCCTCATTTTCATCATTGCATTGAATAACTCATTAAGTCCATTAATAATTACTTTGCATTAATCATCATTTTAAAAATTATCTCATTCCTCATTTTCATCATTACATTGCATAACTCATTAAGTCCATTAATCAATAATCATTGCATTGCATTGATCATTAACTACATTATTCATTAATTATTATATAGTAAGTAATCAATTCATTATTCCACATTACATCCATTTATCCTAAATTACATTAAAATTATTTCCATAATATATAACTACATCCATTTGCATATAGAATCATTAAACACATAAAATCCACATAATTACATCTCACATCCTGCATCACACACGTCAATCATAAAAAAATCACCATATGCATATAGAAATCTCATACATCACAAAGATAGGACCATCAATAAGAGTGTCTGTATATATCAAATGTCTAATAAAGTACATCAATGTCAAAATCCATCTACATGTATATATCAAAATGTTGTTATACATATAAATTAAAGTAAAAAATGCATGTGTATCAATCAAGATACTGAGATGACTCATGAGGCTGGATGTAAGGATGGCCTAGCCCCACTTATCCCATCC
This sequence comes from Thuja plicata, assembly GCA_018584345.1. Taxonomy (NCBI): domain Eukaryota; kingdom Viridiplantae; phylum Streptophyta; class Pinopsida; order Cupressales; family Cupressaceae; genus Thuja; species Thuja plicata. The sequence continues at coordinate 652,501 of MU223165.1, forward strand.
CCCCTTCCACCTCGGGGAGGTCTCATCCCTACGGATCCCTGTGAGGCTTTTCATGTTCTCTATGTCACAGATCTCTCTGAATATGAAGGCTCCCTCTGTCCCTCTAGCACAACCCCAAAATATAGGCCCATGTAATATTCAGACTCCCAGCTTCTCCTTACAACCTCCCTATGTACTGCAAATGCATCTTCTAGCACCTGTCCTACTCCCCCTGCAGTAGCTGTCTAGCGGGATATATCTTTCTCTCCACTATATACCTTTGCTCATCTCAGAGCCTCATCTCGCTCGGCAATCAAGCCACCCACCTGCACTGTTAGCCTTTGCATCTCCACATGCAGCTATGCAATCTATTAATCCCATGCCTTGACTCCTATCTGAGTCTCAATCACCATGAACATTCCTCCGTCTACCCAGGCCTGTAGTATATCTAATGCACTCTGTGCACTATCGGATTAGACACCATAAATGCACAATAAATACTAAAATTAAATGCTAAACATAGATAAGGTGTCAGACTCACTGGTGGTCCCACATCTGCGGCCTGCTGGTACGTTCAAATGCACTCTCCAAGCTGCATGCAGTCTCATGGGTCTTCCATCTCTCTCACTCTATAGTGCTATTTTGTTCTCTATGAATGAAAATTGCCTCACTTAGGGCCCCCGTAGACTATATAGGTCCCTTGGGACCCGTTTTCCATCCCAGACCCTATTTTTCTCACTATTTTTTCATCATCCCATCATAAGTCATGCAATTATCTATTCTTCGTCTTTCCTGCCTTTTTTGAGAAAATTTTATAAAAATTATTTTTTCCATTATTTTCTCGAGGGGGCACGCTCCTTCACCATCACTGCCTTAAGCCTTTATGTTCTCTCTTGGAAATCTTTTTTTTTTTTTTTGATGTGACGTCATTCTCGACGACACATCAAAGAGGGGAAAAATGTAGATGCCTAAAATCATCCCTTACAACATTATGATTAATTTTAATTAATCACATTTGTTATTCTCTTCCACTTATTTAATTAAATTTATTTAAATAAATTAAGTTCATTATCCTAAAGCATTTGAATTTAATTTGAATACTTATCCCCTAAGTGTATTAAATTAAATTTAATACCTTCCCACAATAAAATCCCCTTTTAAATAAATTATAATTTATTTATTCCCTCATTTTGTTAAATTATTCTAAATCACAATTAGTCTAAATCTAATTTAGATTAGCTTCAAATCTAAACCTAGATCCTACCCTATCTCTATTAGGATTAATTAATACTGAGAGGGGGGTGAATCAGTATTACAACACTTTAAATTAAAATTAAACCAATTCCAAATAAACCATATGATTACTGAAATAAAAATAACTTAGGCAAATAACACACAACTCATTACACCATTATTTGTTATTGAGGAATCCCTGGCCAAGGGAAAACCTTGGTGGGGAGGGTACCCACAAGCATACACTAAAGTATAATGTCCCTGTTAGGAGACCTAGCCCTCTTAGGAGCTGAATATTACATAATACCTTTCCATGTTAAAAGAATATCAACCCTGTTAAATCTATACAACACCTTGTCAGGGGTACACTCAGCTTACAACTCTACAATTGATACTTCTGTTACAAAGTGTTCTAAGTAATGAATAAAACAAGCATCTCCAATGCTTAGATAGTTCCAGTTATAGCTCTAAAAAAAATTTGTCAATCTCTGATCTCACATCTGCCATCAGTCATCTCTACAGATCCATCCATACATACATTACATCTTTGCTTTGCAAAGTCTTATATATATATATATATATATATATATATATAT
>MU223165.1:664343-680567 GCA_018584345.1 Thuja plicata
GCAGCGCCACCCACGGCCGCCAAACTTTAAAAACCGCCACACTATTTTTTTTAATCATGCGTAGGGTAAAACAAAAACAAACAAAAAAATGCCGCCATTTCCTTGACCGCCCTCTGTGGATTTCTTAACACGCCACGCTCAATTTGTATTTGGAATTTTTTATTATTATAAATATGTATATATAAAAATATATATATATACATATGTTATATATATATGTATATATATACACATATACATATATGAACCCTTAGGGTTTCACCCATCTTCCATTGATGACCCGCAACCAAAAAAAAAATACAATAACAAGAAAAGGGCATTTGAGCTAGGGTTTGGGGAGAAAGGAGTTTTGAGAGAGAAACAAAATAAGGAAACTTTTAGTCAACTACATATTCCACCCTAACCCTAATTTTGAAATTAGGGTTAGGGAATTCAAAATGAGATAAAGAAATTAGGGGAGGGAAAAACCTTTTCACCCCTTTAAGAATTTTATAATTCTTTTTGTCTCACTTTTTTTTGAGAAGATTACTTTCCCTATTATAGATTATTAATAGGGTATTTAGTTAAGACTTTTTATGTATAAGCATGGTATTTTAAAATGAAGAATATAACTTAGTAAGAGTATTATTATTTGGGGGTAATAATAGGAATTAAAATATATTCCCTATAACGTTAACATTTACTACTCATTGTATATTCACAAAAATGAATATTACGACCCTTTTTTTTATAAAGAAAATCGTAATAGACATTTAAGTTAGAGAGGGGCAAGATTCAAATATTTTATCCGATCTGTTATTAATTAATACGTTTGAAATTAATATTATATTTTAAGTAAGATATAATTGGTTCATTATATTAGAGGGTGAACCGAATTAAAGTTTTTAAATAAATCTTGGGGACTCATAATGTTATTTTTATGTGGTCAATATATGTGGCTAGTATACTGAATATTGTAAAAATAATAATATGGTAGTGCCCTACCCTAGAGAGTTAATTAAGCATATAGTTCTTCATCTAATAACTTACCATAATTTTTGAATGATCCTGGTGACGGAGAACAGGGAGTTTCTCTCTCTTTCTCCACATCATCAAACTCTATTAACAAAATTTAGGGAATGACATGCGTACTCCATATAACCTCACCTTTTAAAATCCTCGAGCATTATCCTAAAATTATTCCTAGTCAAATTTATGATTAACGTCACCTTGTGCAACTAATCTGTTAGTAAACGTTTAGGGTTAAGGGAGGTTGACACTTGTCATGATACCCCTTACACCCTCTCGACATTACTAATTCTATTAAATTCACCTTTCAAAAAAAAAAAAAGTTGTTGCGTTTTTGGGCGCAAATTTTTGGGCATGACAACTAAGCTTATAAATCTACAACCAATAGTTCTATTACAAAGTGTTCTTAGTAATGAACAAAACAAGCATCTCTAATGCTTAGATAGTTCTAGTTATAGCTCTCAACAAAATTTTTCATTCTCTGATCTTGCATCTATTAGAAGTCATCTCTATTGATCCTTCCATACATACATTACATCTTCTCTTTACAAAATCTTCTTCATATACATATGTCTTACATCATTTGGTCGACTCTCAATTGCAATACAAATTAGAATAAATAATTATACAAAAAGTAAATATAATGTTGGCTCTCTTATGTTACCAGTGTATAGGTAATTGACAATACCAATCTAACTTATCATGCTTGGATTCCATCTCATGCTCCCTCAATCGTTGCAACTGTTCAACTGCTCTGGTACATTGTTCTGCTTTCTTCACATGTCTTGAAATCACTCTAAGTCCATGTAATCATCACCAAAAAAAAATCTATTTAAACTGTAGGTCATACATACCCCACAGTATCTTCCTCTAAGATCGCTAGTCATCAAACATCATACATGATCTTTGCTATCCAAAATAATGTTGTTATACTTTGTACTTCTGTTTCTATACTTAGTCAATTTCAGAACTGTATCTCCAAAACTCTACTTAACTCGATCATACTATCACATGTGTTTCCATAAATGCCAACCATTAATTGTCTCATATCTCACCAAAAACATCACTTGCCAACAATCTCACATCACTCTCACCAAATGAGCCTAGTCACTAATTAACTAAGGTTAATTAGGCTAATTCTAGGATTCCTACACCTAGTAGTCCTTATTATTTTCTCACGTATGTGTGAGCAAATTTTCAAAAAATGACTTTTCCAAATAATACTAAGCTGGTGCCAACAAGGTTTCTTACAGTCTTGATGGCACCTTCTTATTTTCTTGAGGGGGCACGCTCCTTCACCATCACCGCCTTAAGCCTTTATGTTCTCTCCGGGGCATTTTTTTTCCTTTCTTTTTCTTTAAAGTGATGTCATTATCGATGACACATCAAAGAGGGATAAAATGTAGACGCCTAAAATCATCCCTTACAACATTATGATTAATTTTAATTAATCATATTTGTTATTCTCTTCCACTTATTTAATTAAATTAAGTTCATTATCCTAAAGCATTTAAATTTAATTTTAATACTTATCCCCTAAGTGTATTAAATTAAATTTAATAACTTCCCACATTAAAGTCCCCTTTTAAATAAATTTTAATTTATTTATTCCCTCATATGCTTAAATTCTTCTAAATCATAATTAGTCTAAATATAATTTAGATTGTCTTTAAATCTAAACCTAGATCCTACCCTATCTCTGTTAGGAATAAGTAATACTGAGAGGGGGGTGAATCAGTATTACAACACTTCAAATTAAACTTAAACCAATTCCAAATAAACCATATGATTACTGAAATGAAAATAACTTAGGAAAATAACACACAACTCATTACATCATTATTTTTTGTCAAGGAAACCCTGGCCAAGGGAAAACCCTGATGGGGATGGTACCCACAAGCATGCACTAAAGTATAATGTCCCTGTTAGGAGACCTAGCCCTCTTAGGAGCTGAATATTACATAATACATTTCCTTGTTAAAGGAATATCAACCCTTTTAAAGGTATACAACACCCTGTTAGGGGTACACTGAGCTTACAACTCTACAACCAATACTTCTGTTACAAAGTGTTCTTATTAATGAACAAAACAAGCATCTCCAGTGCTTAGATAGTTCCAATTATAGCTCTAAATTTTTTTTATCAATATCTGATCTCACATCTGTCATCTCTACAAATCCATCCATACATACATTACATCTTTTCTTTACAAAGTCTTATTCATATATATATGTCTTACATCATTTGGTCGACTCTCAATTACAATACAAAATAGAATAAATATTTATAAAAAAATTAAATATAATGTCGGTGCTCTTGTATTACCAAAGTATAGGTAATTCACAATACCAATCCAACTTAACACACTTGGATTCCACCTCATTCTCCCTCAATCCTCGCAACTGTTCAACTGCTCTATTATATTGTTTTTTTGTCTTCGCATGTCTTCAAATCACTCTAACTCTCTGTAATAATCACCAAAATAAAATCAATATTTACTATAGGTCATACATACCGCATACTATCTTCCCCTAATATCACTAGTCATCAAACATCATACATGATCTTCGCTATCCAAAATAATGTTTTTATACTCTGTACTTCTATTTCTATACTTAGGTGATTTCATAACTGTATCTCCAAAACTATACTTAACTCGATCATACTGCCAAAAGTGTTGCCATAAATGACAACCATGAAGTGTCTCATATCTCAACAAAAATATAATTTGCCAACAATCTCTCCCTTTGGCATTGATGGCAACACTTATTGAAAAATGACTAAGTGTCCCAGTACAAAACTGTTCTCTTTTTCTCTTCTCTTCTATTTTTCTCATTTTTCTTCTGTCTTCTCTCCCTTTGACAACAATGGAAAAGGTGTATCCAAAATTTGCAAAAATGTAGAAATTAGTGCTTTCTCACCAACTTTAGAATATCTTCAAAGGAATCTTCCAAGATCTTCACTTATGTATTCCATGACTCTACCAATATCTGACTAACATGTATTAGTCCATTCAATGCATAGGATGAAGTCTCTGCTACTTTTAACTCTGTGGGCATATATTTTGTCAGTGAATCTAAAGTCTTCTCCATATCAGATAGATTTAATTCAAGAATTGATAGCTTAGGAGTGATTAGACTCTTCAGCAAACCAAATATTGGCATTACTCTCACTTTCTCTATATCCAATACATTCAATTTATCCAAAATCTTTGATACCTCTCTGTCCATCTCCATTATAGATTGTGAGGAGGTCTCACAACTATCCATCATGTTGTTCAGAGTAGCGCTATCCTTTGCAATACTATTTTCTATATTTTGTATGTATCTGATAGGGTTCATACAATAGTTGTATAACATCCTTCCATGTGTGACACAACTTTTGCCCTTTGATGTAGCTTATCTCAGAATGCCCAAGTCTCATAAAATAGACTAGCATAATTCCTTCAACTTATTCTCTAGATAACTTATCTCTGCCTTCTCTTCAGCGATCTTTACTAAGGACTCATTGTGACCATCAAAATCATCTAGTACCATTTTTGGATTCTCTACATCATCTTTACTTTGAAAAACAATAGGGACTGGTAGAATCTTATTGACAGTATCAATTTCTCTAGTAATTACCTTAGTCTTTTTGTCTCCTTTTTGCTTAGATCTCTCTTTTTCCTTTGTGAATGCGATGAAGGATAGTCTCATCATTTCATCCTCATCCATACTATCAACATATGTGCTTACAGACTTATCCTTACTTGCCAACAATAGAATAGTAGCTATGTTAATTTCATGTTTTACATCAACTCTTGCTTCTTCTTCTTTTGTTGTGTCTGTCTCACTTTTCTGTTCTGATGCTTCTTTCTTCTCTACCTCTTTCTATTCTTTCTCTTTCTGTTCTTCCTTTTTCTGTTCTGATTATTCTTTCTTCTCTACCTCTTTTTGTTCTTCCTCTTTCTGTTCTACTTCATCTGCTACTGTATTATCAATATTTCCTTCCAATGGATCTTTCTCATCCTATGAAGTGTCAAGGCTCATAGGTACACTAGAAACATAGAAATCTAGTTGCATGTTAGTACTTACTTTTCTCTTCTAAACATTTGCTTCAACTGTCTTAGAGTTCTCTCCAATTCCTATAGGTGTAGGCATAGTAGGTTTAGGAGGTGGAGTATTCATAGGAATATTATTCATAAGTATTTGATCTAATGCCTTTTGAGTCTCCTCTATGAATTCCTCATATTTTTTTCCCATAATTTTTACTAATATTTCTTTAGTCCTCAACAAAGGTTTGAGCTCATTAAATATTATTTCTCTCTCCTGTACAAAAACTACTGGAAACATATCCTTAATAGTTTGATTTCTAATTGCTTCATCTTCAATATGTGCAAGTTGTTTTCTAATCTCTAATTTACCATATAATTCCTCAGGTATACTTCCCTCTATCTCTACTAGATTCTTCTTGAAAATGAGCAAATGATTTATCACTATGTATTCAATCACTAGTTTGTCAGATTCCTCATACCTATCATAGTATTTTTTCACTGAAACAATCTTTCCTTTCTCAATAGATCTTTTCTCTAGCATCTTTATATCTGACTTCCTTACCCTTTCTGTCACTTGTGGTCTCTTTTTCAACTATCTTCTCTTCTACTTCTGTCCTCTGATTCTTAGGAGGTGAGTTTAGTGGACCTAGTGTTTCTTTGAGGAACAATATTTTATGTCTCTCCTTGTAATGTCTTCTGTGGTGGTGAGGGTGTAGTCACATGAATTATAGTAGAAATAGGACTAACTACCTGCTAAATTTTTGGAGGTGGAAGGGCCGTAGTAGCAATGCTTGCCAACCCAAAAGATCTATCTTTTATCTTCTTCCTTAATTCTCTCATCTCCTCTTTAGTTATACCTACCTTAGTTGCATAGTCATCAATTATATTCTCCACTCTCTTTCTTAAGCCTCTAGTTTGTTCTTCTCTAACTTTAGCTGATTTCTCTTCATATGTGTCCCATCTCTCCTCAGATGTATCAACTTCAGATGCCAGGACTTGTTCAATTTTCATAATTAAAACTTCTGAACTGACTTCATAACCCATAGGGTAACACCATTTCTTCCTTGGTATAACTACCTCAAAACATACAAAATTAGTCTCAACCATAAAATAGATTGTATCTTTGTATCTCTCAATAAGCTCCTCAGGAATTTTGAATCTTGAAATGGTGAAGAAATTTGAATCTCAGATGTCTTTTATTCATACCTAAGTTAGAAATGTACATTACCTAATAAAATTAACTTTGTACACTATCCATTCAATCAAAAATCTTGCGATCATAAAATATGCATTGTTCGATGTTGCGCTATGAGATAAGAGTTTCATAATGCTTGTTTATATCATAAACAAGCTCGCTAGAGCTTACTCCTAAGAATTTGGGGCTGGATATAATTAGGTGTCTTCATCCAATGGTCCCCCTAAGGTCATGATCATCCATTTAGGTCGATGTAGTAGTGTTAGCATCAGACAAAGATTTAGTAGCATCTACTGTCTCTCTCTGAACCACTATCTCATTTGACTCTTTGACTTTCCATACCTTTCCACTATTTTTATCTTCTATTGTCTTGAAAAAATTATCTAATTCACTTTTGTATTCTGCAAGACTCTTACCAGTATTACTGTCATTCCTCTTTGTATTCATAGGAGGTGGTATTTTTCTGTTGTCTGCTCCATAGTACCTGCAAAACTTTGCTATATGCCCTACATTGTTGAATTTGTAGAAAATAGGAGTAGGTTTGGTCTGATTTACTTAAAACTTACAATACCTTTCAATGTGACCAAGGTTATTACATTTATAACATGTTGGTTTAACTGCTAATTCTCCTATGATGTTGTCTTTTCTATATCTGGATTGATCAGGTTTCTTGCATTCTTCTTTCTTGTGCCCATATGCATGATAATTAAAACAATAACCAGAAAAAGGTTTGAAAGGGTCTTTACCTCTGCAATCTCTCTTCATGTGTCCAAACTTGTTACAAAAAAAAATCCTACCTTTGAAAGGTCTGATCTTTTCTCTATGTTCTTCAAGAATAGGTTTTTCTCCATCACTCTTTGCACTAGGTTTCTCTTCTTGATTCTTAGAACATTCAACTTCATTGAATCCAACACCAGTCATATCTCCTTTAGGTTTCTATCTATCTCTTTGTTCATTGATCAAGTCACTGCTCATGTGAAGTCTCTCAATATGTTTCTTTGTCTCAACAAGTTGACCTTTAATGATTTGATTATATTTCTGCAATTCTAGATACTTGTTCTTGTAATGGTCAAGTTTCATCTTCATTTGTCCCATCAGAATATTAACATCCTTCAAAGATTCTTCAGTCTTGTTTTTAGCATCCTTTTCTTGTTGAATCTCTTTAGCCATTGTTTCATGATCAAGCTTCAAGGTATCATTATAATGTCCCTTTTAGGAGACCTAGCCCTTTTAGGAGCTGAATATTACATAGTACATTTCCCTGTTAAAGGAATATCAACCCTGTTAAAGGTATACAACACCCTATTAGGGTTACATTGAGCTTACAAATCCACAACCAATACTTCTATTACAAAGTGTTCTCAGTAATGAACAAAACAAGCATCTCCAATGCTTAGATAGTTCAAGTTATAGCTCTCAACAAAATCTGTCAATCTTTGATCTCACATCTGTCATCAGTAATCTCTACAGATCCATCCATACATACATTACATCTTCACTTTACAAAGTCTTCTTCATATACATATGTCTTACATCATTTGGTCAGCTCTCAATTACATACAAAACAAAATAAATACTTATACAAAAAGTAAATATAATGTTGGCACTCTTGTATTACTAGTGTATAGGTAATAACAAGACCAATCCAACTTAGCATGCTTGGATTCCATCTCATGCTCCCTCAATCGTCGCAACTGTTCAACTACTCTAGTACATTGTTATGATGTCTTCACATGTCTTGAAATCACTTTAACTCCCTGTAATCATCACCAAAACAAAATCTATCTTAACTGTAGGTCATACATACCCCATAGTAACTTCCTATAAGCTCGACAGTAATCAAACATCATGCACGATATTCACTATCCAAAATAATGTTGTTATACTCTGTACTTTTGTTTCTAGACTTAGCCGATTTCAGAACTGTATCTCCAAAAGTGTACTTAACTCAATCATACTATCAGATGTGTTGCCATAAATGCCAACTATTAAGTGTCTCATATCTCACCAAAAACATCACTTGCCAACAATCTCACATCACTCTCACCAAATGAGCCTAGTCACTAATTAACTAAGGTTAATTAGGCTAATTCTAGGATTCCTACACTCATTAGTCCTAATTATTTTCTCATACATGTGTGAGCAAATTTCCAAAAATTGACTTTTTCAAATAATACTAATTTGGTGCCAACAAGGTTTCTTACAGTCTTGATGACACCTTCTTACACTTTCTAAAAGTGTTTCATTGGACTAAAACTAGGACATCTCTTACACACCTCTTACATGTGTATTTCAAGTACACATTGACCCATCACATCATGAGTTGATCACATATGTGTGAGAAAAATTGGCCTCTTGCATGGCTTATGTGTCCCTCATGTGACACCTATGTGGATGCCACATGTGCTCCACCTCACCCAAGTCTTCAAAAATCATATAAATAAGAGTCTTTCCAAGAATAATTCGCCCCATTATTTTCATGCATTGTTATCATGCTAGTTTGTGCTTAGAATCATTTTCTTGCATTTATAGTTTTTTTACTAACCCTTTCTTGGTAGTTGAATCTCTTTCAATCATGGTAATTTCAGTTATAGTTTTCATTCAATTCCTAATCTTGGTAGCTAGTTTTCATCAATCCACTCTCATATCATCCATTGAATGCTTGAGACTATTTCTATAACTAGTTATTGAGTCATTTAATTATATATCATTGTAGTTTCATTTTACTTTGCATCTCAATCATCTAATCATGTGGGATTTATATATTGTGTTGGGAGAGCACACCCACAACCCTCTCTAAGAGAAAATCAACAAGGCTTGGGTGCCCTTGTTCACCTCATCGGAGGTTGTATTAGAAAACTTTTGTTTGGAGTCTAATTTAAATATGTTAATGTAGCTTAAATTATTTATATCTCTAATGTTTGCATGTCTGAGATTGCTCCCAAAAGGTAGGTTTTCATCACATACAGGGATATTTAAGGTGTTGAGCACATGGGTTTAGCAAAATAATTAAATCATTCAATAACTAGGCTTGTTGTAATTCTATAGAAGCCAATTAGACATGTTTTGAAGGGTTTTAACACACTATATTGGGTGGTTAAGGGTTGCAAATATTCTTCCATCATTTCATTAGAAATTGACACTAAGAATTGGAGGTATGGCACTTAGACCTAGGAGTTTGTGGGTCATATTTTATAGCAACAGTGGTTCTTAATCAACAATTTTTTTGGTGGTATGTTTGCCTTTGATATTTGAGGGTTTTAATGAACTGGCTTGTTATTTTATTGATGAAAAATTTATTATTTTAGTTAGCATCTAAATCTAGAAAATTCTCCTATATTGTTTGTTCTTCATGTTGTTTTAGAATTTTTATTTTCTGCTAGTTATTATTGTTTCCAGATGAATTGACAACAAAACAGACAAAAAAGTAAACCCCTTCTGCATCCTCTGTCCAATCTAAAATATCATGAAAACTAAGTAACAAAAAGAACAAGGCATCATATTATAATGGTATCAGAGCATAATATTTCCCACCCTCTAGTGGGTTAATGAGTTTCTATGAGCATCAATAATAAAGACAGTGATGACATATAACTGATTAAATGTTTGATAATGTTAAGTTGAAGATAATGAAGGCATTAAATCAGTTAATGATTTGTATTATCATTGATGTCAACTTGATATCATCTGTACGGTCATGTATAAAATGCCAAAGACTTCAGAGAATCAATGGAACAAAGGTTATACTTTCAACAATGCATAAAAGTCAAGTATTCACTAAGTGATAGATAACATTGATGGAGTGTACACCATCGGTAAAGGAAAAGAAGAAAAGTCACAGTGATACCCGACGAGTAGAAGATAGTGTTGCTTGACGAAGAAAACCACAAGATGCCCGATGAGCTGCAAATAGAGTTGCCCGACGGATGGAGATCCCGAAGCTAACTGGAGCCAGCCTGAAAAAATTGATAGTTGTAATCAACAACTAACTGAAGAGTTGATCGACAGAACAAAGAGTTCAAAAAATGACAAAATATCTAGCTGGCAAGAGCTAAAGATAGACTTAACTGGTTGTTTTCTTTGTTTTATTCGACCATACTTAAGTGATATATTTAAAGAAGATTTGTACAGTTGGCATAAAGATAACTATGAGATAAATCAGGAGTTATGCTTTAATTCAAATTGGCTGGATTGTTTTTCATGCCAAGAATCAAGAATCAAGAATCAAGAATCAAGAATCAAGAATCAAGAAATAGTGAATATCATGTATATATAAGAGACAAGCTTAATTCATTTCCAAATGCATGGGGAAGGGAAGTGAATAGAAAGAGGATGCTAAAAAGAAACTAATGAAGAACAACTTCATGCAGTACTGATCAATCAAGATGAAGGAGAGCTAAGGAATTCTGCAAACATTGATGAACAGTGAACACAACATCACAGAGCAGAAAGTATGGAGCACAAAAGAATTGAATTGATACATTGATCAGAGAGGTAATGTACTTAAATAGATCTGAAAATCTGCAATTCAAGTTGCATTAAAAATAGGTCATTTTGTTTCAGTTTAACCATTGAAGCATCAAGTCTCTTAATAGAGAAGGAATTAATAGTCTTCTATATATTGAGGTACATCCCAAGGAGTGCCAAAAATGTTGATTCATAAAAGTAGCATTGGATATGCCTGATGCCTATTGACGGTCTAAGAGAGAGGCTGATTCAAGGATGACAACATTAGATGCCCGATACTAAGTGACAACCTATATGTGTAAAATCATCTAACAAGGTCACACCTAACATTGTGTTTGTAACCTTTAACAGGGTTGGCTCTTAACAGGGCTCACTTCAGAAGAGTGAAAATTTGGGGTACCGGTCCTAGTGGTTTTTCCCTTAACAGGGTTTCCACGTTAAAAATTTATGTGTTATGTGTGTATGATTCACTTCTTTATTGTTCTATATCTGACATAGTTAACACTATATTTATAGGTATACTCTACATATTTACTGTATTTCGGTAAATAGTTATACTGCTTATCGGTAATCAAGGAGATTAAGGATAGACAAGGTAAACTGATAGACAGATAATCATTATAAGTATCTCATGGCATGAATCTTGTAGGGATATAATAATCTAAGGTTTATTTGATTGGTGGTTAAAATAATGATAAGTTTTTGAGGCCACTGATTCACCCCCCCTCTCAGTTATTACTAATAGAAAGAAGATACCAGGAAAGACTAAGGAAGAAGATACTAGGAAAGACTAAGGAAACAAGCTATTTTTAGGAATATTGGCTTTTAGATATAGAAGAAAAACACTCAAAGAACCATTCAAGGTATTCATCACATTTAGAGAACATGGGTAAAAGAGGTAATAAGGACTAAGGACCATATTCCACAACACTCTTTTTAGAGGTTTTACTTAAAAGACAAGAGAAAATCAATCAATATAATGCATTGTTAGTTGATACAATGGTCCAGAAATGGGTGAACAATTAGGGAAATAATGAGTAGAGATATGAAGAGGATAAATTTAGAGTTGTAAATTATCACCACATAGTAGCTCTAGAAATATCTCTTATACTTATCTTTCCACCAAAAATAGAACCCCTAGAAAGGAATGATCTCAACTTTTCAATTTATAAGATCATCTTAGACAAGATTGGGTTGTTGCAGGTCCATATTTTTACTGTTCTATATCCCTATGAGATTATATGGACATTAGAATGAGGCATATGCCCAACATGGGTAATAGGGAACCTAATAACTTGCAAGGAAGGTTGGAAAACTCAATCTACCATATATTGATGGATATACTAAGACTTTAATGAGAGCATGGGTTGAAGAAGTGGACACTTATTTCAATATTTACCCTATGACTAAAGAAGACTATACAATATATTATTTTACACTTAGAAATGGTTACTCATGAATGGAGGCATCATGGTATGATAATCATGGGTCATGTAGAAATCACATACTATGTAGTGTTCACTGAGATTAATTAAGAGCTTTGATAAAAAATGATCCAGAGATGTATTTTAAGAAATTAGTGCAGTTGAAATAGTGGGACTCAATAGATGCATATGTTTCTGATTTTCAACAATTATTAGTCTTTGTGATGGAAATTTCTGGGAGAAGACTTGTTGTATTGTTTATATAGATCTATTGTAGGAACTATTGGTATTTATCATGCCCCCTTTAGCTATCACTAATGATAAATTTGAGATACTCAAACATGGCTAACCCCCTTTGTAGTTCATGAATTTGTAAGGGTTTAAAGTCACAAACTCTATCAAGAAGCTAAAGATCCAAGCTAAAATCCTAAACCCTAGTAGCTAGTGCACATTGGTGTGATTTATGGTCTATTTATTTTTCTCTTTTTGACCAGCTATTCATATTCAACCATAACTTAAGATACCAACTCGATACTCCATCAATTTATCACTGGCCCCACTTTACATTTTAATCAATACCTATTTTATTCCTTAGGCTAGGCTTACCACCCTGCCGCCCTACAAAGGATTATCCCTTAACATGTTTACCTCCATGGGTTATCAACATAGAAATTACACTTAGTTAGATGCATTCTCTGCATCCCCTCATGTTTCATTCCCTAAAGTTGTTTGCAGTAATAGGTCTATAGGACAATGAAGGTCACATCTATTAGGTATTTCCCTATTGTCCCTTATATTGAGCTATAGTCAACAAGGGTTGACTGAGGGAAGGTGGGGTAAAGGTGGCTAGGCCATCAATGGTTCCCCACAGTCGTGGGTGGTGAGCTCTAGAAACATAAATATGTTCACAGGATGTTATGGTAGTTGAGCGCTTGATATTTTATTTTCCCCCTCACCCCTCTAGATTTCTACCCTCAAGCCTTCTATGGTTGTGGGCTCACAAGGCAATATTTTTCCTATTCTAATTTTACTTCTCCATGTTCCCTCATGATTATTTGTTCAACATTGTCAGTTCTTGTGGGATGGTGGGGTGGTGATTAGTCCCAATTTTTCTTTGAGGAATTACAAGATGACTATGATTTAAAGGAGTGTTATGCGAGAGTATCAAATGCATCCCTTCCATTCATTTGCACATGAAATATAAGATCGGAAACCAACACTTAAAATCATAGTGAGGGTCTAATATTCAATGACTATGGTGTGTTTACCAGGCATAGATGAGATAATTGAATGTCGACCTACCTCTAGTGACTTGTCTACAGATCTATCAAATTTGAGTGGTGTCCTTACTCACCTCCTTCTCTGCACACACATTCAAGATGGACTCTTCCATGCTGAGTTATATCTTTCAGATGACTTTTTTTCTCTATTAGAAGTGCAATTGTGTCATACCATGTTCTAGATCCATCTTGAAGTATGGCTTTCATCCCATTGACTGTAAGGAAATTCCTTGTGGCATCCTCTTGCCACTTCACAAGATAAAATATGCATGCTAGAGATCGGATCTTAGATTTGATTTGTATGATTAGTCCTTTTTGCAACCATACCTTTATTAGGTTAGGGGTTTAATTCAAATTTAAATATCTGACTTATTCTTGATCTATAAAGGCAATCTTGTACCATATTTTCAAGGTTTCTCTCCATTGTTTTCTTATAGAAGACTTATTTTATCCATAGATGTAAAAATGTCTTTCCTTTACATTAATGAGATACTCTATGTTACCTCTTCTCACATTCATATATCTTTTGCAAATCATATTTCTTTTTTTTAGTTGAATGCATTTTTCTCTATTTCCAAATTGTGTGTTGTGTTAATCATGCTTATAGTTGTTGCATTGTGAATGTATCTTTTCTTTCAATATCTTATAGATCCTAACTTTGATCTGTGTCTTCAAAGGTTGATTATAAGAGAGATCTGTGTATGTTTTAAGATCTCTAGTTGATATTTTTTGAAATCATAGGGAGGGAGAAACACATTCTTATCTTGGTGCATCACCTCCTTTCCATTTTATGCAGTCCTTCTTCCCTTTTTATCCACAAGCTATTAGATTAGATTTTCAAGTAAGTTTCAATATGTTGGGTTAGTTCAATACTTGCACTCTGATCTGAGAGGAATTCATCCTTATTTTAAGATTTAACCCTATTTAGCAAGGTCCCCACTTAAAAGTTGTTTCCATGTCTCACAAGGTTTCTTGGGGGTCAAACACCAAGCAAGAGTGAAATTTTGTGACAACAATTTTGGCACGCTTGGTGGGACTAAATTCAATTCTTTTTGAAAAGGAATCCAGTGGTTAGGCACTATTTTTTCTAAAATTTTAACCATATTCTAAGGAATTTTTGTTTCTCTTGACATCTTATCCTTGAAGAGGCTCTCTTTTGAGTGCTTGGGAACTCGACTCAAATCTAGTTCTCAATAAACTTGCGGTAGTTTTCATGCCCAGAATACAAACAAGGGCATCTTCTAGAGACAAGTTTCAATATTTAGAGATTTTATTTTAAATTTATAGAAGTAGAAGTAGACTTTCATCATCACCAGCTAGGAGCACAAAAGTAGTTGCTTCATTCCCTAGGTCTCATTCTACTCCTCTAGATGTTAGACTATCACAACCTAGGGCTCCAAGCACTCATTTTAAAAGACCAAATTCCATATGGCTCTCCCTATGAATAAATTATGTCACCTTTAATGGAGGAAGCCTTCTTATTTTATCCCAAATTCATGACATCTGAATGGTTGCATTAAAATTATACCTAATTTTACTGGTGAAACATACACCACCCTTGTAGAAAACATCTAGGAAGTTTCAAATATTTACAATATCTATGATGTCACTAAGGATGATATTTACATTAGGAACTTGGATGCATAATTTAAGGGGAAAGCCTTGCAGTGGAATAGAGGGCTACCTCATAACTCCATTCATAATTGGGATGAATTAGAAGAAGTATTATACAAATATTTTGAAGACAAAAGTGATCATCCATCACTTATAGAGAAACTAACTACAGTCAAGAGAGGACCTCATGAATTCATGGGAGACTTTAATTTTAGATTTCAAAAGACACGGGATAGAATCCCTACTTTTTTATATCCAACTCCCAACCATGTCTTCTTATACTATCTAAAGGTTCTCAATAGTGATGTATCTTCCATGATACAATCAATGGGTGGAGATAATCTACTAAATGCATATGATATAGACATAAGGGACAAAAATTAATTGATACAAGTTGGGAAACTATCTCAATGCCTCTAATACATTTATTTCTAGAGGGTCCTACCCAACAACCTACTCTATCCACTCTCCCAATTACATTTACTACTTCATCATTAAATCCTCTTACATTTTCCAATGACTTGCATGAGCTAAATAATTTGATTCAGAATCAAAATGAATTATTACAAAACCTTGACAATAAGGTTGTGACACAAGAAAGACAAAAAGATCAAAGTATCATGTACTATCAAGAACAAAATTAGAATTATCAATAGAATAGATCACCTTTTCAAGGACAAAATAAATGGATTTATACCAAACCCTTGATATAATTCATATTGTAGTTGCAAATAGTTCAAACGCACTTGTTCCAATGCATTAAAATCTTGCTCAAGAATAGGTGTGGTTCCATCTAGATAATCAACCTCATAATTATATTGCATGTCAAAATGGAGAACTAGTTAAGGCTCTAGTTGTCAAAAATGAGCCAACAATATGACCCAGCATTGAATTGTTGACAATCTAACTCACATATATTGAGATTCTTCTTTTTTTAATTAGCAAGAGGCAGAGTTTTGTGGTATGAATTAGACAAATAGTGATGTTGTGGCTGATGAAGGGGACTCCCCTTAATACCACAAGTACACAGCAGAAACAAAGAGAAACAACAAAAAATTGCAAGAACAGAAAATTGACTTCTTATTGGCTCCACAAATGTGGAATTACAAACTTCAAAATTACAATATCAAAAGCCACATGGGCATCCCTTACAATAATCTGTAGGACAAAGCCTCAAATAACCACCCAGAACTACCCTAGAAA
>MU223165.1:720575-745589 GCA_018584345.1 Thuja plicata
TATATATATGTATATACATATATATATATATATGTATACATATATATCTATATACATATATATCTATATGTATATATATATATATATATATATATATATTTTACGATTGTCTCATCGTTTATTAAACATGAACGAATAATACTTTAACAACACTTATTGCCAAAAATTTATCTTTTTGCAAAATGTTGCATGACCAAATTTTGCAATATGTTGCTTGGTATATGACAACTTCTTTGTGACCAACCTCACCCACTCTCTGAAGCATTTGAAATTCTTGGATGATGCTATTAGGAGATGTGATTCCTTCCATGAAGGCAAGATTTTACTATGTACGGAGTATGATGTTCATGAAAAGAAATAGAAGAGTATTTTGAGTCATTCTGGTAGTGTACGAACTGGTACGGATTCATCTTGTGGATCTAGTTGTATAATTTTTTGATTTTGTGAGTTTCTAAAGCATTACAGTTGGTTTGAGGTGTTTTCATCAAGTTTGCTAAGAGTTATCGATTTTACATTCTTGCTGTTTGAGAAAACAAAGTTTACTGGGTCAGTCACAAATATGTGATCCTAACTTGAGATTTATCCAGTGGATCTAGTCAGACACTTGGAAAATAAAATTTAGGATCATGGTCTTTAAGACTCGTAAGGCTCAAGCATTCAAAGTTAGTCCTTCTATTTGCATGACAAAGCCCTAGGCTAATTATCCCTATGTAATTAGCCTGGTCTATTAGTACAGTCACATGCATGTGCAATATATGAGTGGGAGGATCAAACCAAAGGTGTTTATAGACTAATTTGGGGTAGGAGAATCCATCCAAGGCTCTGCATTCAGTCCATGAACCCATTTTCTAACACTTTCTTAACAAACCAAGCCTAAACTAGCTAATTAGGCCTGTGTGCTTTGTGAGAGTTTAGTGGCACAGGAGTGGAGTGAGGTTCTAAGGCTTTGGTGTGTTTAAAAAGTCCATAAAGGGTGTCTAGAAACCCAATCACTTCAGTCAGATCCTTCCTTAGTTGAAAGTTAAGTCCAAAAAACTCTCTAGTTAGGGCTACAAGGAATCCTAGACCATTTGGGATTTAGCTACTCTTGGGTCTACAAGACCAAATACATTGTTGGATTCTTGGCCCTTGGGGTCTATTAAGATTCTCAAATCACTTAGGGTGGGGTTTAGAATCCTCTGGTGAAGTTTTACACTTTGATGTGTGGTTTAGGGAAAGAGTCCCTAAAAGAGAAATTGCTTTGTTTCATAGATTGATTTGAAGAACCAAAAGGGAGTAGGGGAAGCCTATTGACCCATTGGAATAGTAAGGAGACATCCTAAGAGGACTTGTGTGGAGTTGGATTGATCAGGTTTGAATTTTGAAGGAGTGATAAAGAGTTAGGGCCCATTAAGGTCTTCTTGCAGTGCTCTCTGCATCAACATGGAACGCAAAAAAGTTATGAATTGTTGAAACAAAATGTAACTGAACAACCCATGCTAGCTTTACATGATTTCAATAAAGTATTTCAAGTGGACTGTAATGCAAGTGGGAATGCAATTGGAGCATTGTTAACTGAAGAAGGAAGCCCTATTTCTTATTTTAGTGAGAAGTTGAATGATACAAAGAGAAGATATTTAGTTTATGATCAGGAATTCTATGCCATAATTCAATACTTGAAGAAGTGGAGACATTATCTATTTCCTAAGGATTTTATTTTGTATACCGATCATCAAGCATTACAATATTTGAATAGTCAAGGTAAGTTTAATTAGAGACATATGAGATAGGTTGAATTTTTGTAGAGTTATACTTTTGTGTTGAAGCATGGGAGTGATAAATCAAATAAAGTTATTGATTATTTGAGTAGAAGAAATAATTTACTAACAA
Organism: Thuja plicata; assembly: GCA_018584345.1. Classification (NCBI taxonomy): domain Eukaryota; kingdom Viridiplantae; phylum Streptophyta; class Pinopsida; order Cupressales; family Cupressaceae; genus Thuja; species Thuja plicata. The sequence goes on from MU223165.1 coordinate 722,445, forward strand.
ATATGAGAGTTGAGGTGTTGGGATTTGAGGAGTTGAAGACTTTGTATGAGGATGAACTTGATTTTGCAAAACCCTGGAAGCTTGCAGAGAGCCTATTTTGGCAGACTGAAGCAAATGGTTGGATTATTTCATTCAAGAAGGTATGTTATTTAAAGGAATTTAGTTGTGTATACCTAAAAGTTCTATGAGGGATAATTTAATTAAGGAAAATCATTGTGGAGGGTTAGATGGATACTTTAGCATTGACAAGACAATGGCTTTGGTAAGTGAGAATTACTTTTGGCCTTAGCTTCATAAGGATGTTAGAAAAAAATTTCAGAGTTGTAGATTTTTTCAAATTGCAAAGGGAAGAAGTCAGAATGTAGGATTATATATTCCTTTGAAAATACCAAAGAGACCTTGGGAAGACATTAGCATGGATTTTGTACTTGGATTATCAAAGACCTAAAGAGGTAATGATTCTATATTTGTGGTGGTAAATAAATTTTCTAAGATCCCACATTTCATACCTTGTAAGAAGATATTATATACAATACATGTAGCTGATTTATTTTTCAAGGAAATTTGTGAGATTATATGGATTACCTAAAAGCATAGTTTCAGATAGAGATACTAATTTTGTTGGTTATTTATGGAGGACACTCTGGAAGAAAATGAAGATTGATTTGAATTTTAGTTCTAAATTTCATTCAAAAACAAATGGACAAAGGTAGTGAGCATAAGTTTGGGTAACTTGTTGAGGTGTTTGGTTAGAGAAAAGACTAGAAATTGGGATATAGTCCTAGCACAAGCAGAGTTTGCATATAGGAATTCAATAAATAGGAGTATAGGGAAGACACCATTTGAGATAGTTAGTGATTTTAATCCTGAAGGAGTATTAGAGTTGAGGGATATAGTCATGAATTCAAGAGGAGTGCATAAGGAGAGGAGTTTGCAGAAGTTATCAACTCATTGCATGATGAATTCAGACAACATTTGGAGAAAAAGAATCAGACATATAAGGAGAGAGAAGATGTGAAGAGAAGACAAGGAATTCCAAGTAGGAGATGAAGTAATGGTATATTTGAAAGGTAGATTTCCTATTGGAACATACAATATGTTGAAGATGAGGATGTTTGGACCATGTAAGATCTTCAAATTTGATTCAGGGAATGCATATGAAATAGAGTTTCCAGATGATATGGATATATAACGTATATTCAATAATGGAGATCTATATGAGTATTATGAATTAGATTTTCATGATAATGATGGATCAGATGTTGAGAAGAAGTATCCTAAGAAGTAGATGGTTAAGATAGAATAGATTTTGGATAATAGAATTGGTAGAAGTACAAGAGGTAAGCATTACAAAGAATATCTTGTCAAATGGAAGGAAAAACTAGTAGAGGATTCTTCATGGATTTCTCAAGCTGAGGTTGACCATCTTGGTTTTCCTTTAGCATAAAAAAAGTGAGAGGCTCACTTTCAAATAACCCCAGGTGTTTGATGCAGGAGCATCTTGTGTTCTTGGAAATATTGCAGCAACCAAAAATATTTTCTTTCTATTTTCCTGTTAGTCTAGTCTCTAAGTTTCCTTTTGCACACCTTTAGTTTGGATCTTTTGTAGTTGCGCACCTTATGGAATGTTCTTGGCATCATTATAAAACCTTTTTTTGGTTCACACCTCATTTGGTTACTTTGTGTATGTGATCTTGTAGATTTTTTATAGGAATTAATTGTTCTTCATGTTTCACAACTAGTTTGTGTTTTATGATCTTGCAAAGAATTTTTCTGATCGGTGAAGCTTCACCGCTCATTTCTCCATGTTATTACATCTGTGGCTAACCTACTTGAGGGATCATGATTCATGTTTTCTATTTTGGAAGGAGATCCTTATGATTTCAATCCTGAGCTATATCTTGTAATATATTTTCCTCTCATTGGAAAATTTAATCTTTTTTGGACCGACTTGATGCTTGCAAACCTATATAAATAAAGGAAGTTGTTCCTAATTTAGGAAGTTTTTGGAAAAAGGAGATTAAATTCTTGTAGTTTGATGCTGATAAAAAAGTGAGGACTTATGTTGTAATTAGGCCTATTTTCCTAGAACATAAGACTGCATGTTGTAGATCTATCATAATTGATTTAATGATAATGTAAAGGTTGATCTTGCATATCTCTCATTTTTTCCTTTTTTTTTTTTGTATGATTCTTGATGCAAGGATTGGATAGATCTCTTTAAGTTCCCTCCATCCTTGATAGCGTCAATTATAATTTAAAGTTTGACCAAGAGCGACCTACTCAAATCATATAAATATAGTGTGTGGGACTTGATTGAAGGATTTTAGGCCTTCAATATCTAAAGTGTTCCTAGGAATCAAAACAAAAATTCTAATAGATTTACAGTAGTTGGTGCTTACTATGATATACTAGCACATTTTGTAGACAAGAAGGAAAAAAATTTCAAGCTTATTGTGAGGTATGTCATCCCATACAATCAAGAAAATTGAAAAGTATTTGAATCAAATTAGCAGATTGTCAATTTATTGCAAAATGAAGTAGAGTTTTCTACTAAGAATATTTCTATGATGCATGAAAAAAAAACAAAAAAAAACAAGCATAAGTAACTAAGCCTATTCTAAACATAGACATGTATACCTCAAATTGATTTAGGAATAAGCATATAAATGTGATGAAATATAATAAGAGAAAATGTTAAACTACTTCACTAACTCATTTGACTATAAAATACGACAAAAAATGATAAACTATAACTGATTGAATGTTTGAAGATGATTAAGTTGATGATCACCGAGATGCAGAAAGTAAATGCAAAACACTAAATTAGGTAATATATTGTGTTGTCATTGATGTCAACTTGATATAATCTGATTGGTCATATACATATTATCATAGAATTTAAGAAACCAAAGAGATAAAGTTTATGTTATCAGTAAACATAAAAAGATAGTGTACACCGAGTGACAATAAACACCAACAGACAATGCACATCGATGGATAGAGAATCCCGAGTAGTCACACTATATACCAAGCACAACAACACCGACCATAACTAAAGTAAACCCCAAGAAGTTCACAGTGTTGAATGACGGACAATATTGATGCCCGAGGACAAATGGAGTCAATGACCGAGCAAACTAAGAGTTGATCACCGGTCACAACTAGAGTTAGGAAACGACAAAATACTTAGCTAGAAAGAGCTATATATAGAGTTAACTGATTGATTGATTTGTTTTTATCAACCAGTTGAACTAAGGATAAGAAGAAGAGTTTTATTCATAGTTGTCAAGGAGAAATCTACGGAATAAAACTAAAGTAAATATTTAAAGATTAAAGCAATGCATGGCGAGATTTACGGATCAAGAAAGCTATCTACGTCAGGAACAAGAAAGATAAGGATAGTAAATGGTGAAATCATGTCTATATAAAGAGATAAGTAATTCATTATGAAGGGAGAAATGGTGAATATAATTCTAGTGAAGATAGAAGTCAGAGATATTTTTCACAGCAAGTCAAATTGTGATATTGCTATCAGGATTCAACTGTGTAGTTTTTGATTCAACTGTGTACTCATGAATTATGGATCAATGAGTTTGACTCAAAAACTACACAGTTGAATCCTTATAGCAATATCACAAGATAGAAGTCTTTATGTAGATCTGATCATACAGGCTAAAGAACAGAGCCAAGAATTCTATAGACACCGAGGAACAAAGAAGCAACAACATTCACCGAGCAAGAAAAAGAAAGAAGGGGAGCAAAGGAATTGAAGAGAAAATTGATCAAAGAGGTATTATGGAATTACAATAGATCTGAAAATTTGAAAGTAAAGTTGTATTATTGAATAGATCATTTACTATTTTAGTTTAACCGTTGATTCAAAAAATCTCTTAACCGAGTGGGATTTAACAGTCCTTAATGTATTAAGATACTCAAGAGTATCAAAAGCTTTTTTTCTGGTTGACATCATAGTGAATTCATAAGGTCAAAAGAATAACCAATGGTTTTAAATCCTCTAACAAGGTTGCACTTAACAGTGTGTTTGTAACCTTTAACAGGGTTGGCTCTTCATCGAGCTCACTTCAGAAAATTAAAATTTTTGGGTTATCGGTCACAAGTAGTTTTTTCCTTAACAGGGTTTCCACATTAAAAATTCATGTGTCAAATGTGTATATGGTTCATTGATTTGATGTTTTTTCTTTACAAATTACAAAAACATGATTGGTTGGTAAACACTAAGTTCAATTGCTGCTATTCGATAAAGTCTTAGAAAAAGATAAACAAAGTATTCACCGAGCAGTATATATTTGATAAGATTACTTAAAGGCATACATATTTTAGGACTAAAGATAGCTAGAGGTATTATATTTGTGATATAAGTTTTTATTGGATTATTGGATTAATTTTTGAGGCCACTGATTCACCCCCTCTCAGTTATTCTAACAATTGGTATCAGAGCCAGTGTGCTTGGAAGAGAGTTTCAAGACTCAAGCTAAAGATCACAAGATGAGTAAAAGGGATGTACCTAAGTTGAACAAGGAAAAATTTGCATCATGGAAAAGAAAATTAAGACTCCACCTATTAGATATTGGAAATGATGTCACATAGTACTTGGATACTAAATTTTTTTTATGTACTGGACCTCCGATAGTTAATCAATTGAGAGAGAAACATGAACACAATTATATGATGACAAAACTTGCTTCTTCACTCTCTGATGCTAAATTTGAAGATGTCAAATCATGCACCACTACAAATAAAATGTGGGACAAACTCAAGCTAGTACATGGAGGAGATAAAAATGTGTTGAGAGCTAAAGTTGAAAGCCTAAGAGGAAAGTTTGATGACCTAAGAATGAAAGAAGGAGAAAACATCACTCAGTACAATAGCAGAATCAAAGAGGTTGTTAATGATATGCGAGGAGTAGGAGGTGTACTTGAAGAAGAAATAATGGTAAGTAAAATTCTAAGAATCTTATTGCCTATTTATGCTATTAGAGTATCTACAATTCAAGAAATGAGAGAAGTAGAAAATAACAATGTTACTCTAGATAGTTTGATTGGTAGACTTATTTCATTTGAGATGAATAACTATGACAAATTTGTCTTAGCAACTATTGAGTCCGCATTCAAATCTTCTCTGAAAATAAGTAAATCATGTCATAAACACACTATGAGAAATAATAATGAAAGTGATAGTGATGAACAAGAACTTTATGAAATTGAAGCACTAATGGCTAGAAGATTACAAAGAGGCAAAGGTAGATACAAAGGTAAATTATCAGTGGTATATTTTAATTGAAAAAAAATTGGACACTTAGTTGCTAGATGCCCTAACAAGAGAAAAGATGAAAAAAACAATGGCAGATCTTATGAAAAGAAGTTTGACAGAAGTGATGACCAATATTACAAAAGAAACTGACACTCTGACAGAGGAGATAACCGAGACTACATGGACAAAGGAAAGAAGCCTTGTTACCTAGCTGAGAACAAAGATGATAATACTGACACTAAGTCTGATGAAGATATTAAGGTAGTATTTTTTGTTATGAAGGATGATTCAGACGAAGAAGAAAAATATGTTGAAACTACACTCATATGTAAGGTTAGTAAAAATGATGCTTGCATCATTGATAGTGGTTGTACTCACCACATGACAAGAGATAAGGAAAAGTTTGAAAATTTTGAATATTATAATGGTTGATCAATTAGGATGGGTGATGACTTACCTTGTCTAGTTGAAGGTAAAGGAACCATCATGTTGAATGATCTGATTAGATGTGAAAATGCATAGTGGGTGAAATGACTTAACTATAATCTATTGAGTGTTTCATACCTGAATAACATAGGACACCAAGTTGCATTTGAGAACAAAAAGGAAAAGATCTATAATGAAATAGGAAGGTTGATCGGTACTGGTGAACAAACAAAAGGTAACCTATTCTATCTTGATAAGATTGAGACCACTTGTTTATTTGCTAGAAATGAAGACATTTGGTTGTGACATAAAAGGTTATGTCATGTGAATTTTGATAACATGGTTAGGATAAGAAAGAAAAGAAAAGTAAGAGGCTTACCAAGCATGTCAAAGCATGCCCATGTCATGTGTAATAATTGTCAAAAAGGTAAAATGACAAAGTCTAGTTTCAAGAACAAAAGCTACACATCTAATGCTATTCTAGAATTAGTCCATACTAACTTATGTGGACCAATGAGAATAAAGAGCTATTATGGTGATAGATACTTCATTCTATTTTCTGATGATTTTTTTAGAATGATGATTGTTATGTTCTTAAAAGAGAAATCAGAAGAATTTAAGATGTTCAAATGGTATAAAGCTATAGTTTAAAAACAAAGTGGAAAGGAACTAAAATTTCTAAGATCAGATAGAGGAGGAGAATTTATTTCTGATGAATTCACTAACTTTTGTAATGAGTATGGAATTAGAAGATAGGTTTCTGCATCGAGAACACCACAAAAAAATGGGATTGATGAAAGATCAATTGTTGATTGTGCCAAAACACTAATGATTGAAAAAAGCATCACACAAACATTCTAGAGAGAAGCTGTAAGTACTATTGTCTATACATTAAACCAAGTTCAATTGAAGAAAGACACCAATAAGAGACCTTATGAGCTATGATATAGATACACACCAAATGTTAGTTACTTTAGAATTTTTGGAATTCAATGTTATATATTGAAAGATGATAGAAATGGGAAAGTTGACTCCAAAAGTGATGAAGGAATATTTCTAGGTTATTCTACCAAAAGAAAAGCTTATAAATGTCTTAACAAATCCTCTAACAAAATCATTGAAACTGCAAATGTTAAAGTGGATGTATTTGCTGAGAAAAATGATGAGGAAAGCAGAAAGGAACTAGAAGATTACTATAAATTTGTCTACAGTGAAGAACCTGACACTCTACCTGAGAAACATTGTATCACTACCAAGCATCATAACAATGCAACTGAGCAACATGATGCACACACAGAGAATCAGGAAAATACTCACAATGTTGAACTGAGCGATGATGAAAATCAAAATGAAGGTCAAAATGATGATCAGAATGAGGAAAAAATATATGAACATGTACTTTCTAAGTATGTCAAAAGAAACCATCCACAAAACTAGATCATAGGAGACAAAAAGGCTGGAATGAGAACAAGAAGTAAGTCACTGAACACTAGATGTTTGATTTGTGATTTTGAGCCTAAATCTGTTAATACTGCACTTGAGAATCAAGAATGGGTTAGTGCTATGAATGAAGAGATTGAACAAATTGGAAAGAAAAAAACATGGACATTAGTACCTAGATCAAATGATAGAAATGTCATTGTTACCAAATGGATATTCAGAAACAAACTGGGAGAAGTCACAAGGAACACAGCAAGACAGGTATGTAAGGGGTATGCACAATAAGAAGGTATTGACTATGGAGAAACCTTTGCACCCGTTCTTAGGATAGAAGGGGTAAGAATTCTACTTGCTTATGCTACATTCAAAGGATTCAAGGTATACCAGATGGATGTCAAATCTGTATTTCTAAATGGAATACTAGAAGAAGGGGTATACATTGAACAACCTGAAGGGTTTTTTGATCCTAATAAGAGGAACATGGTTTGTAGACTACAAAAAGCCTTGTATGGATTAAAACAAACACCGAGAGCATGGTATGAAAGACTTCACTCTTATCTCATTAGTATTGGATTTGTAAGAACAAGTGATAGTAGTAATCTATATTTGAAAGAAGATATTGCTGATAAAATTCTGATTGTTGAGATATTTGTTGATGATATCATATTTGGAGGTAATGATATGTTATGCAAATCATTTCCTGATGAAATGAGCAAAGAATTTGAGATGTCGATGTTTGGAGAGATTAAATTTTTTCTTGGTCTACAGATTCTACAACAGGATAAAGGCATCTACATCACACAATCCAAATACATCAAAGAAGTTCTGAAGATATTCAAAATGGAGGACTCCATACCAGTTGGAACACCTATGACAACCAAATGCAAATTGAAAAAGGAAGACAAGAAAATTGAGGTAAATTAGACCTTATATAGATCTATGATTGGCAAGATAATTTATGTTTTACACACTAGACCAGATATAGCACATGCAGTTGGTATAGTTGCAAGATTCTCTGCTAATCCCAAGGAATCACACATGACTGCTGTCAAAAGGATTCTGAGATATATAAAGAATACTTAAGACTATGGCTTGTGGTATAATAAAGAAGGCAAATTTGAGCTACAAGTTTATACTGATGCTGATTAGGATGGAAACATAGATGATAGAAAGAGCACAACATGAAGAGCATTATTTATGGGTGACAAAATTGTCACATGGATAAGTAAAAAGCAAGGATGCATATCTCAATCAACTACAGAAATAGAATATGTGGTTGCTGCTGCAAATTGCTCTAACATTGCATGGATCAAGAAATTATTGAAAGGTATGAATATGCAAATTCTTGAACCAGTAATTATCTATTGTGATAATACAAGTGCTATCAACATTTCAAAGAACCCTGTAATGCATGCTAAGACAAAGCAGATTGCTATTAAGTATCATTACTTGAGGGAACAAGTGCAAGAGAAAGAAGTGACACTGGAATATGTGCAATCCAAAGAACAATTAGTAGACATATTCACAAATCCATTGCCAAAAGATACATTTGAGTACCTGAGGAAGAGACTAGGGGTTTGACCCTTGTCTACTGGTCACTAAGGTAACTAGAAGGTTGCATTAGCCTACACATTATTAGAAGATCAATCATGTTGATGCAAGCTGAGATATGGACTGTAATGATATATCAGTACACAGAAAGGTACTTATCTACACTGAACACCAGAGATATTGTTGGCTACTACAGAGTTGTATTACAGATGGACAGAAGAATTCAATGATATATTAGGGAGAGAGATATTATATGTTTGGAATTTTTGTCAAAGGGGGAGGAATATATCCATATGAAATGTCTAGAGATAAGGGAGAGAGATCAAATGAAATATCTAGTGATAAGGGAGAGAAGAGAAATATCCATCAAGAAGAGGAATAGTCAAAGGGAGAGAAAACATCAGAGAAAGATTCAAAAAGACAACCATCCATCCAAGGGAGAGAATTGGAGAAAATTTCACACTGCACACCTATCCATTGAAGGGAATGAAGAAAGGATAGCACTCTGCAAGAATCAAATCTAAGCTAGAAGAGATTATTGAGAGTCAGATATTTGAATTGGTTATAGAACATTAAGTTTGGTATGATATGGCATGTGTTACATTACATATTTCATATTGTGTTAGTGTGTTTCCATCAATGCCAAAGGGAGAGATTGATGAGATATAACTAATTGAATGTTTGAATATGATTAATTTGATGATCACCGAGCTACAGAAAGTAAATGAAAGACACTAAATAAGTTAATATATTGTATTGTCATTGATGTCAACTTGATATAATATGATTGGTCATATACATATTGTCATAAAATTCAAGAAACCAAAGAGATAAAGTTTATGTTATTGGTAAATATAAAAATCTAGTGTACACCGAGTGACAGTAAACACCGACGAACAATGCACACCGACAAATAGAGAACCTCGAGAAATCACAGTATATACCGAGTACTGCAACACTGAGCATAACTGAAGTGAATCTTGAGCAGTTCACAGTGTTGACCAAAGGACAGTATTGATGCCCAAGGATAATTGGAGTCAATGACCAAGCAAACTAAGAGTTGATCACCGATCAGAACTAGAGTTAGGAAACGACAAAACACTTAGCTAGAAAGAGATATATATTGAGTTAACTGATTTCTTTATTTGTTTTTATCAACCAGTTGAACTAAGGATAAGAAGAAGAGTTTTATTTATAGTTTTCAAGGAGAAATCTACGGAATAAAATTAAGGCAAAGCTTTAAAGATTAAAGCAATGCATGACAAGATTTATGGATCAAGAAAGCTATCTACGTCAAGAACAAGAAAGAAAAGGACAATAAATGGTGAAATCATGTCTATATAAAGAGACAAGTAATTCATTATACAAGGAGGAATGTTAAATATAATTCTGGTGAAGATAGAAGTCTTCATGCAGATATGATCATACAAGCTGAGAATAGAGCCAAGAATTTTGCAGACACCGAGGAACAAAGAAGAAAAAACATTCACCGAGCAGAAAGAAGAAAGAAGGGGAGAAAAGGAATTGAAGAGAACATTGATCAGAGATGTATTATGGACTTACAATAGATCTGAAAATCTAGTTGTATTATTGAACAAATCATTTACTATTTTAGTTTAACCATTGATTCAGAAAATCTCTTAACCGGGTGGGATTTAACAGTCCTTAATGTATTGAGATACTCAAGAGTATCAAAAGGATTTTTCTTGTTGAAAGTATAGTGAATTCCTAAGGTCAAAAGACTAACCAATGGTTTTAAATCCTCTAACAAGGTTGCACTTAATAGTGTGTTTGTAACTTTTAACAGGGTTGGCTCTTCACCGAGCTCACTTCAGAAGAGTAAAAATTTTGGGTTACCAGTCCCAAGTGGTTTTTCCCTTAACAAGGTTTCCATGTTAAAAATCCATGTGCCAAATGTGTATATGGTTCATTGTTTTGATGTTTTTTTTTACACATTATGAAAACAGGATTGGTCAGTAAACACTAAGTTCAATTGCTGCTATCCGGGAAAGTCTTAGAAAAAGATAAACAGAGTATTCACCGATCAGTATATATTTGATAAGATTACTTAAAGGCATACATCTTGTAGGACTGAAGATAACTAGAGGTATTATATTTGTGATATAAGTTTTGGTTGGATTATTGGATTAATTTTTGAGGCCACTGATTCACCCCCCCTCTTAGTTATTCTAACAAAAATTTCTAATGAAAGATGTATAATTAGATGTATCATCCGCTACCTATAATATATAATGTGAAATTTTGATTTTTTTTTAAAAATTTATGCCTGACGTTCGTCGAAATTGTGACTCTCTTGATTTTTGTCGGTATTTTGAGAAACATTCATCGCTATTTTGACAAATAGTTAAATTCAAATTCCTCACCTACACTTGTTCAACTATAAAAATCCTATTTGATAAAGCTTTTGAATCTAATAGAAAACCCTAATTAGCCTATATTCTCTACTGTTACACTAGTCTCTGCTAGGAGGTTTTCCACAAAGTTGCTTTCCCATGGGGTTTTTTACAAAGGCACTTTCCAGAGAGGTTTGGGAAAGAGATGCTTTCCCATGAGGAATGTCGAGACGACATGACAACAACTTACAGAGGTAGGAGGGTAAGGGATAATCACTGGAAAACTTATCCTTGCATAAATTACCACCAATTTCAGGGATTTACCACCATCTGCAAAAAATTTAAACCATTGTCAGGCTTGTCACTTCACATGATCACTCACTTGATTTCCAAAGGTTCCTTCTTTTCTTTGATAGCCCAACAACATGTGTTCTTTAAACCCTAATGTCTGCGTCTAGATTTAAAAATCAATTTGGCTTCATATGTATCATGTCTTTGATTTGGTGTTCTTCAATTGGTGCTCGCAGGAAGCAAACAGGAGGTGTAAAACCCTACCCCTCCATAAAAATTTGCATTTTGCGAAGCTTCCCATTTTTCGTAATAGGTAGCTCTAAAACTTCCTAACCATTTAACTACATATATCTTGACACGTTACACGGTATCATTGGTCATTTTTGTGTTCTCTATTGATTTGAGATAGTAGGAGGGGGGAGTTCTATTTACTAGAAGTGCCACTTGAAGTCCAAAATTATAGAATGGAAAAACTAAGCATCATAGGTAGAAATTGGTAAGCCCTACACGAGCACATATACTAAAAAGAAAGGGTAGCCCAAGTATCAAAAAAAGAAAACATATGTTAATTATTCTTAAACCATCAATTTTGAAGGACACACTGGAGGATTTCACTGAATGCTATGATTTGAGACTTGGAAAATAATATCCTTTTTTTTCTAGAAAACTTGTGATTGGTTCTTGAGAATCTATGAGTAGGTTAGTTATACTCAAATTGTTGATTTCCAAGACAAAGTTAGAGCATTTACCAGAATGTCAATGACTATCTGAGCATAAATTTTATCTTCCACAATAATATTATTTGGGCATATGAATGTAGTTCAACTGTAAGTTATTTTAAGTCTATTGGAGCATTTTCCATAGTGTTATAAATTTGCATAGGAAGGATTTTCAATATAAAATCCCCATTCTTGCACATGGGGTAGTATTTTCTCATTTAAAGATTCCTGCCTTAGATTATATGCTGAATATTCTCATTGGCTTTGCCAATATGAGTTATTCTAAAAAATATTTCTCCTAAAGATACAATAGGGAATAATACAATAAAACTATACATTTTGAATGCAAAATCAACAATTGTAGAGAAAATTACAATGAGGAATGAGTTATAAATTATGAAATAAGACTTTCTTTGTAAAGTTCAAGTTTGATAATGATCTAAAACATATTTTTTGTACCATGATTATTTGATTCTTCTGATCATGTGTATAGGAGATATGTCCTTGGAGGTTCTAAAATTTTTTTTAATCTTTTGAAGACCTCCTTCTTGTCTAGATAGATATTGAATACCCTTCCATGACTCCCCGATCACATTGAAGCAGCTCTAGCTCACTTGCTACAATGAGACAATCCAAAGTTCTAATTTTTTTAAAATTATATACGACGACACATATTTACTAAAATCTACGTAATAAATATGTATGCAACCTTGAAATCGTTTGAATCAATGTCATAAAATGTGTTTTCTGTCACAATATTACCAAAATGTAAGATAGGAGTTGATAATGCCACAACCCTAACGACTAGATGGGGATATTTCAAGGGGAACCAAGCTGCTAACACTACAAAAAAAAATGCAATCATAAAATGTAGATTCTAACAGTAAGAAAATGACTTGATAGAAAATATTATTTTAGTAGAAAATATTATTTTAGTATGACATCTATTAGGCTCAGATGAAATCAATTCCACCATAGGAGCCACCAAATACAACAACAGGGGAGGCTTCAACTGAATTTTTTTTCCTTCAATTCTATAATAAAAGTAGCATAATCAGCTAAGGCTTGTTGAGGGTTGAGATATCCCAATGTCTCAGTGCTCTTGTAAGAGTTACTCCTGTTTCCAAAAGGCATTGAATTTCCATAGAACGGGTGCTACAGAAAAAAAAACATGATTTAGTTAAACAAATATTACTTGACCTTAACTTCTCAAAAATAACTTGGGTAAATATGATTGTTTATCATCTCATAAAAAATATTAAACCGGTCTTTGTTAAAAAAGAATACTTGAAGGCATTTATCCTCCTTAACACATGTTTGAATTTTATGAGAAACAGAGGACATCCAAGGAAAGCATCAAAGTTAATCTGATTTCTTCAGATCATTCCAAGGTTTGTGCTTTAAAATCAAATAAGCATGTGTTCAATTGCATGAAAAAGTACCTTCCTGTAAAATTTGCTAAAATCATATTCACAACTTTGAAGAAAGGGGTAATAGTTGCCTTGTATGATGTATTTTCCATAAAGTCACAACATCAGCTTAGCAGCTTATACAACATTCATGATTAGTAACCCATATTCTGAAAATATATCTATCTTAAAAAAATTCCTTATCTTCAAACCATTTTACTGTTTCTGACTATGGCAATCAAGACAAAATATAAAAAAATCTTTGGAATCAAAAAAATAGTAGCAGGAATTTTTGAGAACCTCGCGGAAGACAATGACCATAGAAATCATGTGCTTTCCAATCATTTTTCTACAATCACAAATTAGGTTCCTCGGTTTTATAAGGAAATTGGGATCACAAAGTTCTCCAGAAAGAGCACAAAGCTAGAATAAGAAGAAAAAGGAAGAGCTGGACGTTTAAATAATACATTTTAGATTTCAAAGAGATGGAAGGCATACAATGGTCTAACTTATGCTTTTGTTTTTTTATAGATTTGAAGTGATTTTCAACTTGTTTGTGAAAGATATTTTCCAATTCAATTATGGAAGAACACAAAGCATGGAATTTAAGTAGCTGTGCTCACAAGGAAATTATAGAGGGGTGTCAAGTTCATCACAAGGAGATTTCACATCAAGATGTTACCATACACCTTGTGGAATATGGGAATTAAAATGGAGAGCTTGTTAGTCAATCAACCTTTCTCTCTCCAAGAGAGATAGTATTTGCACTTGCCACTAACTAACTATGGAAGTGTTTTCATAATTTTTATCGCTATTAAACAAATATACTAGTAAGAAATTTTTCCAAACAAAATATTTATATTTTCTTTTATTTTTTTGTTGCATATACACTCCTTTGATTATAAGGCATTCAGTTCATTGCACTGATTTTTTGAAAAAAGTTATTTTGATGTTAAATTCTTGCTTTAAGTAATGCAATTTTTTTTTGCATATTTAGTCATGGTCGTGTTGAGAATCTCTTCAAGGTGTTCACTATTACAATTTGAATTAACCAAGGAAAATTCATACTTCTTTGATTATTAAGTCATTGCCTATGTTAACTCCACCATTTGTACATACAAGAACACAAAATAGAAACAAGGTATTCAATTTTAATGTCTTACTACAAATTTATTGATAGTGTATGAATTTAGTTTGATTGTACCAAAATAACTAATTGCGAGAACAAAATAATAGTAAAACTTATTAAATGAGTTTTGCAATATAAGTGAAATAGATGACAATCTGTTGAATATGAAATTGAACCATTTTGAGGGCAACCTCCACAATATTTACAATGACATCAGATTTCACAAATATGATCATCAATAGTAAATGAATGCCTCCTATTTATAGCATAAGTAGGTTATGGTGACTCCATAATCCCGATTTTGCTAACTTCTATAAGTTTATAGTAATTAAATATATAAATTACCAAATGATCAAGGCATAGGTAATACATGTTACAATTCAACCACTCCGTAATCTGATACATTTAATTGACTGAGTGTGTAACATTTCTTCTCTTTTTAAACAAGCAGTCCTCAAAAGAGTAGAATTTAACAAAGGTCCAAAAGAACTTGCAGCACTAGTGCTAGAAATCTAGGCATCTTCACAAAGATTGTTATATGTACTTCTAAATCATTGATTGTAACAATAGAAACATTACTTGGAATTGACTTCTGATAAATGGACTCATGCCTCTGAAGTTGGTGCTATTGGTTCTTTCCCTATTGCTTCAAAGATGGTTACTAATTTGGTCTCTGTGGGGGCTACTACTGGTTCTATCCCATCTCTTGATGGTTAAAACCATGTTTCTTCTACTCCTACTGGTTCTACTTTTGTTGGTTCTATACTGGATGGTACTAGGACTTCTGCTAGTGAGTCTATTATTGCTAGATCTGTTGGCCCTACAGTTGTTTCCTCTTTGGTGGATGAGGGTTCTAGGAATGCTCTTGGCTCTAGGACTTTGATGGTTGGTCTGGCGCAGGGTGTTGGATCTTTGTTGGGTTCTGGGAATATGAATTTGGATTCTTTAAGATGGCAGAATAAGGCCGCTAAAGTGGAAGAAGGATGGAACATGATTAAAGGTAAACACTCTAAACGGTCCTCGCCATCTTTTGATATGAATCTTCGGTCCCATAAGAAGGGGACTAAAGGAAAATGTTAATGGTTGGTTTTGGTCCTGGGCTGCTGATCTTCAATGTTTTATCTTTTGTAGTGTTCTTTTGTGTTTTGTCTAGGGGCTGGCCTTCATTTCTGGCTAGTCCGTTGTGTATTTTTTTGAGAGACTTGTAATGCTTTTTCTAAAGTTTTAGTTTTGTACAGGGTTTTGGGGCTCCTTCAAAACCTATTTTTTCCTTAATTGAAAATATTACTTGGAATTGAAAAAAGTATAAATGGAGTCAATCTACTATGCATTTAATTAGGAATATTTGGGAAACTGGAAATGTTGAAATATTTATAAAAATGGGGAAAATGATGCTTTTGCATATGGTGCAGCACAAAACAATATTTCCTTTTTTGGTTTTAAAACCAAAGTGGGGGTTTCTTTGAAAATTCTTAGTGGGGTTGAGGGACAATGCCCCTGATGCAGTCACATCCTTGGTTCGTTAGCAATCTTGCATCACCCAAAAACATTTCATTTTAGTTTTTCTCTTGTGTTTCTAGTTTCTATGTTTTTGGTAGTGTTCCTTGGTTTTGGATCATTTGTTGTTGCGAACCTCACGGTTGGTTTTGGATATCATGTTTTACTTATGTCTTGGTTCACACCTCATTTGAATACTTCGATGTTGAGATATTGAAGATTCATGGTCAGTTCTATGTGTTCTTCATGTTCTAATGGTCAAATGGAGTTTTTCAGTCTTGCGAAGCATTTTCCTAATCGACGAAGCTTAGTGGCTCATATCACGATGTTCTTGGATCTTTGGCCAATGTTTCTCTTGGATCATGCATCATTTCTACATCTTGGCATTGAGGTCTTATGATTTGGGTCCTAACCTTTATTTGTACACATTATGTTTTCTTAGTCTTGGAAAATGTAATTGTTCTGGTTGACATATGTGTTACAAAGGCTCTATTTATTGAGACTTTTGATCTTTGCCTAGGCAGTTTAGAGAGTTCTTAGAGATAACCTTGGAGGTTAGCATTAGGGTTTAGTTTTTTTTTTATGTAATCAAGCATGTATGCCACAATTTTGTAAGCTAATGTGATTTAACTATATGATTTTTGGATAATGCAAAGATCTATTATAGCATCTTGATTGTCTATTCTTGTTCCTCAACTTTTTATTTCTACTGTGTTGACTCTTGCTGGATGGTTTGGACCATCTCCATTGGGGAAACTCCTTTCATGACTACGTTATCCCCTAATGTGATCCAATGGACAAGATCCAAGCCCAAATTAAGGTCATTGAGGCCACAATGCCATTTTTCATAACTTGATTCTCTCTAACCTAGCTCCATTCCTTTTGTTTTTGTTTATTCCATTATTATTTTTTATTTTTTAGGTTTTCATGATTTTCAATAATTGCATTGTACATCATCTTATCTTGGGGATGGTAAGTTGTCCTTGCAAACCATTCTCTAGAAACAAATCAAGATGCAGATCAATAACAAGTTCAAGTTCAGAGGGTAAATCCTAGTACAACATATAATTTTCAGACATTGTGCATGTGATGTTTGAGATTTCATAGTGAGCCAACAAGCATCAAAAGTTGGGCTTTAGGTGTACACAGGAACATATCACACATTGACGTAGATCGTCATGTGTGTTCATGTTCTTGTTTGAAATCTATTGAAAAGATATACTTGGTAATATATGCAAATTGAGTACCGCCAATATCCATAGATGTGTACCATGGTGAAGTTCGTATGTTTCAAAGACACTAGAGGTCTTTGATACAAGAATTCTTGCAAAATTTATCTCCCTACTATAGGAAAAATCTCTAGGGAAAATTGGATGTCGTGCTGGTGTCTTAGTAGTGGATTGTCAAAAGGCAATACATAATTTGATTCATTCCAATTCCAACAAATAAATAAATAAGAGATTTAGAGGGTGTAGGTTTAGGAAGCACCGATTTGCAATAAAATTAATCCTACAACATAAAGAAGCAACCACATTTTAAATTCTATGAATCAATGTATATGAATCATGATTGTTCAGTTTAATTATTTTATTTTTGAATCTATGGCCAAGAGAAGCCACCTAATTTACATTTGTGATTCAATATTTATGTTTGATTTAATTATTCATTTTTTGAAATTTGTTCGCTTGTGTGTATGGTAAATGTTCCTTGTATGAATGAACCCCTGTAGCCTTCATTCTAAAAATGGCGTTCCTATCCCCCAACCTACACTAGTTAAGTATTTAAGTTTTGTGGTTACTTCTAAGCTACAGTGTCCAATCCAATTAAATTTCCACTTGTGATATATCCCATCCATATTATATAGGTTTTGAAACGTATTTATTTAGCTTCTGTTGTGATAATGTGGGATAGAATTTGTTAGAAATTAATATTTCCTTGGTATTTTATATTAAAGGATAAACCAAGGACATGTCACATATTTGTATTTCCTTTAATAAGGAAATTAGATATTCCCCCTTAAGAGGATTCCTACACATGGGACACACCTAATGTGAATGTGGCACTCATAGAGTATAGGAGTTACATGAAAACTCCTTCACTCATCTCTACTTAAGAGATTTTTTTCACACACTTCTAGGGGTTCTTACAAGGTTCTAAGTTGGTTCTCACAAGTTGGATTTCTTCTCTCTTATCTCATTCTCATTTTTGCAATATTGTAATGAGCTGTCTCTCTCTCTCTCTCTCTCTCTCTCTCTCTCTCTCTCTCTCTCTCTCTCTCTCTCTCNTGAGCTCTCTCTCTCTCTCTCTCTCTCTCTCTCTCTCTCTCTCTCTCTCTCTCTCTCTCTCTCTCTCTCTCTGCTTCTCGCCCCATTCATATTATATGCACAAGGGGTTTTTCTTATTTTTCCCCTTTCAAAAACATTGTCTTGGTGTTGATCTTGAGCTTCTTGGTGTAAGTTCTTGAATCGTCATTCTTTCACTTGGTTATGGTAAAATTCTTCTTCTTGAAACTATCTCATGGATTCTTTCATGTTTCCTAATCTATATTTGTTTTCTTAATATTTTTAACTTTCCAAGCTACAGTGTCCAATCCAATTAACTTTTCACTTGTGAAATATCCCATCCATATTATATAGGTTTTAAAACGTGTTTATTTAGCTTTTGTTGTGATAATGTGGGATAGCATTCCTATCCAGGTCATGGACAACTCATAGAATATTTATTATACATCATGTCATGTGTGTAACACAAATAACTGTTCCATCTTGAGAATTAATCTACCTACAAAAAAAAAAAGTAATTCCAAACTTGTGGAGATTTACTATAGAATTCAAGACACGGTAATGACCTTCTTAACTTGCAAAGTATATATTTTTTGTATAACAATTTTAGTGGTGTAATTCCACCTTTAAGAGGCATGAGATCAATGCTAATAGTAATGTTCAGATATGCAATATTTTTTTTTGGTAGATAAAATCTATGTTGAGAAGATTGGTTGTAATAATACTCACTAGATCAAAACTATATTATAAGGTTTTTAATGGGCTTCTTATGTTTGAAAAATGATACAAGAAAGTGAAAATAAGACAATTTTTGTTGTTGTAGGTGAGCTACATGCAAAGTTTCCACCTGTGCTATCTCTCCTAACACTAAAGGGAAACATGCTAAATGGAAGCTCGTCGACTAAATTAAATTCATTACCGAGACTTGGTTTTCTGTATGTGGGCTCAAATAAATTGAGCGGAAGTGTGGACAATACCTTGTTTGGGGATTGTTCACTATAGCAGGTCAATCTACCCATATCATATCATACAAATGAGAAACTCAACAAAAAATGTATCTAATATCATGACATACATTTTCTAATCTGGTTGCATTGTAACAAATTATTGTGCACAATGTTTGATATTGTAAATTTAATTCATGTGGGTTCAGTTATTCTACAAAGATGCTTAAAAGATTGCTATTCATATTAGTTTATTTCAAGGCCACTTATGGAAAGATTGACATATGCTAAAAATATCTTGATCCTAGTATTTGCAATTAAAGCATTATCAATTGGTTAATCATTACGTGTGCCCTAAACTTAGTCTTAAAATCATGTTCACATTTATGTTGTGTCATCATTTTTTGATATGTAATTGAGTAAGGGTTTTGTCCAAGGTGTTCAAGAAACCAGTAAAAAGTGTCCCACATGGCGTTTTCCTAGTCTCAAAAGAGTTGAAAACATTTTTTTTTTATTACATCAGGCTTGGTACTGGCTATTTAGTATTTTGTGGTTTATGAGTTCCAGTTCATTTATATTTTTTCAAATCATAAAATTCACCGACATAGATATGCATTGTCTCTTGAGGTGATGAATGAAATTAGATATTTTAAATAGTATATTTATCAAAACTTATTAGAATAATGGACAAATAAGGTTTTTATCCTACATTCAGTTCTCTACTTCAACTCTGAATTGAAGGTTATTTATTTCTTACAAATTTTTTTATTGATCTAGAAATCGTAAGGCTATCGTCATCCATGTTCCATACCGCTTGAGGAAGGATTTATGAAAGATTCATGTGAGGCTTGTTTGAGAGTTGGAAAATAAGTTCAATGGAAAGGTTAACAACTTAAGAAGTCATATGTTTTTTTTCTTTTTAAAATATTTTTCTTCTTGCTTGTTATATTACAGTAATAATGTGGATACCCAATCCTTTCTGAAAGACATGATGTTGTTATGATTGGCACAAGGAGAATATTGAGGCCACCAAAGAAATTCTCAACTGTAGTTTGACCCTGTAGTCGAACATTGACTATTGTCCATGAGGCTACCTTGCAAGATGTTGTCTATCTTGCATAGATTTTTAGGAAGCGAGTTAGGTACTGTGTTGATAGCTCCAAGATAATGAAGGTAAGATTATTAGTGATAAAGAAAACTGTAAATCTAAATCTCTTGACCTATTCTATGCTATATTTGTGCATCTCATTTGACTAACTATGGGATTTCCCATTTTTCAGGTCTATCTGGATCCCAAGGAACGTAAAAACACATAATACAAGTTGGAAACCTTTACTGGAGTATACATAAAAGTTTGTGGAAAGGATGTGGTTTTTGAGTACCCTCTGTCATAGGCTAGTTAAATTATTTATGTTCAACTTATTTTTTTTATTAGGGTATGCATCATAATATTGTTTTGGTTGGCATGAGAATTTTTTCTTATCGTCCTATTCTCTTTAGATGAGTTAAATTTTGTTTTTTTGAAGCAAGCCTTTCCATACACTTCAATGAATTTGAGAAGCATTTGTCACTTATATTTATAGTTTTTCTTTATATGATGAAATATTTAATAGAAGTTAAATCTTGGGAATCTAGTCAAGAAGTCCACTTGTACTGAAAACTCTTTCAGATTATGTTGATCACTCTACTATTAAAGGCATTTGTTGACAAGGATACAATTTTTAATTTTTATCTTTTTGTTGTGTTTGGACTTACTTTTGTAAATTTGCAATGTACAATACACTTATTATTTGTTTGGAATTGAGACTAATAGTAACTTATAGTATAAAAACAAGGTCCTTTTGGTAGATGGTAAATTGACAATCCATTAATGACTATGGTTTACTTTTGATGGTTGTGCTTATCCTTTAAAGACTAAATTTGATAGAATGAATGAAATGTCATTGGTTTAAGTTGAATACAAACTCTTCTAAGTGAAGATTATTGAGTTTAACAAATGGAATCAGTTCTTTAAATGATCATAGCCACAAGGATCCAATAAAAAACTCACCCACACCAATAATAAAATTCGTTCAAATGTATGTAATAGCATACATTTGAACAAATATTTATAAAAAAAATTACAGGGTTTCATCACAATTTCAACGAACATAAAACAATGAACCAAAAAAACTTTTGACGAAGTTGTTGTACACGCGACGATATTTTTTCATAATGACATGCTCCACATAGTCAAAATTGTCATGAACGTTCATCGTAATTTAAACACTTTTGAAGAGGCATTTTGCAATATTTTGTGGTTTTTCTCATCGCTAGATGGACGAGATTTTTGATAATTTCCGAAGTATAAATGTTGGTCGTGAAATTGATGAAAAAATAGCAATGAAATTTATATGAGTGTTTCATCGGTAAATCGACAATATTTTGCCAATATGTCAATAAGCATTCGTCAGATTGTGGAGTAAAACACAGTAGTGCTTCAACACAAAACATGAAAATCTCAAAATGCCAAAGCGTTGATAATTTTTCTATGAGGGTGTGTGGTTTCTCACTAAACCTAGAGCATAACAATGCATGAAGAGAAGATATGAGGAATGTGGAGAAGACTCTCAATTTATAAACTTTTGAGAGAAATGGATGGTTGAGATCTAAAGTTAAATGGAGGGATATGATTCATTTGGATCAATGAGGTGAATGACATGTGGAGGCCACATAGGCAAAGGGTTGATCTTTCAAAAGGTGAGTTGTTTCTCACACATGTGTGAGAAACCTTGAGGAGTTGGGAAATAAATGCCAAGTGGGGCACAATGTAAGAGTTGAGAGGATAAAAAAATCTCACACATGTGTGAGCAAGTATAAAGGAGAAAGTGGAGACAAATGTGTAAGAGATGGGTGGCTCAAGGTATGTACACATGTGTTGGGTGTCTGAAGGTGGGTCAATTCAAATTTTAAAATTTTAAAATGTGCTCACACATGTGTGAGATAATTTTAAATTAAAGGAAATATTAATGGGTGTAGGAATAAAGAAACTAGGCTAATTAATCAAGGATTAATTAGTTGGTGGAATTTAAGAAAAAGGCGGGGTATATAGGCTATACATTAGTTTAATTAATTGAGAATTAATTAAACTCTAGAGCAATGAGATAGGATAAGATTAAATAAATGTAAATTTATTTAATCAAGGGTAAGGGATAAAGGTGATGTAAATTTATTTAATCAAGGGCCGTGATAAAGGCTAAATTTAATTAAATAAGTATAAATTTATTTAATTATGGATAAGGTAAAGATAAATAATTATTAAATAAATGAAAAATATTTATTTAATTGGCTAGGATAGGATAAGGGTAATTGTGTTCATGTATGGACATTTTTTGGTGTCTACATTTTTCCCCTCTTTGATGTAGCATCAAAAAGTAATGTTATATCAAAGAAGAATAAAAAATAGTGGATAAAAGGGGTAAGACTAGAAGCATGATGCCCCAATCCAGATAGGGTGAGGAATGATGATGATGAGGTAGTGGTATGTCTCCTCGAGAGGACAAGTAGGTTCAAAGAACATGGGTGTGCTCTCAAAATGGATAGGAGTATGGAATGGAAGATGAAGGGAAAAGGATAGGGATGATGAAGGAAGAATGGAGAAAAATTCATGGTGCAATAGTAAGAGCCACCTAGATTTGATATTGTACTTGAAAGTATGCACCAAGGTGTAAGATAAGAAATATATCTTTCTTACTAAAATGTAAAAGGAAGGAATTTATATCCTATCTTACGAATATGTAAGGGGGGATTGAAATAGAGATATGTTTATTAAAAATGTATAATGTGTTAA
>MU223165.1:757847-769818 GCA_018584345.1 Thuja plicata
TACACAAGGAAAATAAACAAGGGTCTTCTTCCTCAAGAAAAGATAAATCCAAATTTCCCAACAAGAACCAAAATGTTGTGAATGATGGTGTTGTAGACAATGTGACTGCTAAGCCTTCCAAGGTTTCCTTTAATCTCACTACCACAATGCAAGTGGCCAAAGCCACTAAGCAAGCTACGGCAGAATCCAAACCAAGTACTTCATGATTTTTTGGACCTAAACCTTGGGTTCCTAGGCCCAAGCATGAGTTCACACCTTTAGGAGAACCTCTCAAGGTAGTTTACAAGACTCTTGTAGACCACAATTTACTTACTCCATTGGCTAATCCATGAACTTATCATCCACAACCAAGACCCTCTTGGTGGAATGAATCTGCTTATTGTGATTTTCACCAAAACAAAGGTCATAAAATAGCTACTTGTTTTAAGTTGCGACATACAATCTAGGATCTCATCGATAGTGAGGTTATTGCTGTGGGAAGTCACAACAAAAACTATGATCACCAAGCTTTCAAGGATCCATTTCCTCCTCATGGAAAAGGTGAATCATCTAAAGGCAAAAATACTGATGCTAAGGTCAACTATACTTACACCAATAATGACAATGTCATTAATATGGTTGAACCTGTTGACACTGAATGCTATAATGTCCTCATTCTTAAGGGAAAGGAAGACACTTCTAAGTCTAAAACACCTTTCATTTTGTGAGGGTCCGCACCTCAGTCTTCTGAACAAAGTCAGTCTCAAGTGAGTGCTAATATTGTTACTCGATCTCATGCTAAAGTCATTCTTAAAGGCCCTGAACCTTCTATATCTACATCAACTCAACCTTTAGACAAAGATAAGGTTGATTCTGCTACTAAGAATCCCAAAGTGGGTTCCTCATCTAATGCTACCAATTACAACATTCTTTATCAATTGCAACATACTAATGCTCAAATAACTATTTTTGAGCTCCTGAAAATCTCCCCTGCTCATAGGGAAATCCTGGACAAAGCCCTCACTGAGGCAAATGTCCCAAAAGATCTTGATCTCTACCAGTTTCAATCTATGATAGGTCACTTGAGCTCCTCACATTATTTGTCTTTCTCTGAGGAAGATGACCATTCTTTGAGTCACCCGCATAATAATCCTCTGCACATTGAAGTCATGATAGGTCCAAAGTGTGTTCACCGTGTTCTCATAGATAATGGTGCTGGCCTAAATATTTTCTCTGCTAGTTTCTTTATTGAGTTAGGTTATGGAAAAGATTGCATTGATGCTCGCAAAAAGATTACCATTAAATCCTATGATGAGGAGGAATGAAAATCCAAGGGTTTAGTTGTTTTTCCAATTAGGGTTGGTCCCGTTGAACGAGATGTTATCTGTCAAGTGCTTAACATCCCTTTGGCATACAATATCCTATTAGGAAGGCCATGGATCCATGAAATGAAAGCTATCCCTTCCACATACCATCAGTGCATTAAGTTCCCATTCCAAGGTTTTGAAGTGATTATACCTACTAATACATGCTATGATTGCAATGCCCTCACAAAATCTGCTGACATCCTTGTTCCTACCAACAGAGAATCTATTGAAATCATTGAGGATAAATTAAAAGAAATGGAAAAGAACTTGAATCTCAAAGAAACTAATATGGGAGGATATCAAATTGGACCTATATTATCTATTACATCTTTGCTTTTTTCTCCCCGTTCTATTGGGAGACCTTCTGAGAACACTAAACCTTCTATGGTTCTTCCTCCAACAAAGTATGGTGGTACCTTTGTACAAGCCATAGTACCATTAGAAGAAGAAGCTGAAAACAGAGCTATCAAAGCTTGGATCTATAAAGGAGAAGAAAATTCTGAAAATACTCCTCCTTATGACATGAACCCTGAGCAATATGGTAAAGGTTTATGTATTATGCAACATTTTGGCTATAAAGGAGATGGTCCCATAGGTGCGAATCATAAGGGATTGATTGCACCACTTGAAGCTATTGGTCGCAGAACACGTGACTCTACAAGTATAGGCTTCCAAGAACTCACATTCCAGTTGGGAATAAACAAGTTTGTACCTTGAGAAGATAAGAAACCAACGCTTGAAGAAACACTTACAATTGTAGAACTTGAAGATAGCTCTGATGAGGATACTTTTCCTTATCCTATTCCACCAGACCTGGAAGCATTCTTTACTGAGCCAGATAAATTTGTACCATGTGTCAGTATAGTAGACACTAATAGTGATTCTGATACCACCACTTCACTTGCTCCATTAACTTATGAAGAGTGGAAAGACACATATACTCTGAACTCTAGTCATCAGGGTAATTTATTCATACCACCACACTTTCAAGAACAGTTTGACCAGGAATTTCAGTCACTTCTCATTACACAAGAGGGAACTGATGTTACAAATACTACTAAGATACCTAGGTCAACAAGTTCTCATCTAACCATAGTAGAGGTTCTAGGTAGAACTCATCCCAACTAGGGACAAAGGGTTGATTTAACTCACGTTCTTGACATGAGACCTAATGATGAAATGGACTCCCATGAATATGAGTTCGACAACTTGTCATATGCCACTTCTGACAGAGATACAGATATAGATAATGCATATGAAAACCTTCTTGAAGTAGGTGGATGGTCTAGTGTAGGGTCCCATGAGTCTGACTCCCTAGGTGTTAACATGTCGTCTACTACGGTCCCTAGGAATCAAAGGAATTTGACTATACGGTCCCTAGGAATCAAAGGAATCACTTTGGGTCTCGAATTTCTTGTCCATGCCTTTAATGATTATACCGTGAATGCACTTGAACCTGTCACTCCTCTTTCACTTCGCCATCCTGAGCTTATAGACTGGAACTCTACCTCCCCATCTAATCAAGTCCTTATGTTCCACAATGATTACGCTCTTGCCTGTTACCTACACGTTGTCTAACCTATAATGTCTCCTACTAGTGAAGCAAGTGTCAACATGACTGAGGCTGACATCAAGTATCTTAGTCACAAAAT
This sequence comes from Thuja plicata, assembly GCA_018584345.1. Lineage (NCBI taxonomy): Eukaryota > Viridiplantae > Streptophyta > Pinopsida > Cupressales > Cupressaceae > Thuja > Thuja plicata. Next base: position 760,846 of record MU223165.1, read on the forward strand.
AAAAAGAAGAAAAAATAGGTGCTCTAATGGTAAAAACCACATTGTGGCAGTATCAGAGCCTAAAATAGTCAAAATAAAAGATGTATCCAAGGGTGAAAACCTCTCTGAGGCGCCAGAGGATGAGATACTTGATGTGCTTCCAAGTCATTTTCAGGAAAGATCATCTGTTCTTATTTAACCAACTCAACCTATCAACTTGGGTACAAAGGTAGAACCTCAGATTATTCACTTGGCACAATCACTATCAGAGGCAGGAAGAGAGGAATTCACCACATTCTTCAGAAAAAAAAAAATTAACTTTGCATGGAGATATTTAGATATGCCTGGATTAGACCCTAATCTAATCATGCATCATTTATCCATTGCACCAGGTGTCAAGCCCGTCAAGCAGAAGCTTCGTAAAATGCATCCACATGTAGCTCTACTTGTCAAAGCTGAATTGGAGAAATTACTTAAGGTAGTGTTTATCAGAGTAATTGATTATGCTGAGTGGATCTCTAATATTGTTCCAGTATCCAAACATGATAAATCTATAAGAGTCTACACAGACTTCAGAGAATTGAATTTGGCATGTTCTAAGGATGATTTTCCATTGCCTAATATTGACATGATCGTAGATATGACAGCTAGGGTATGAAATGTACTCACTAATGGATGGTTTCTCTGGTTACAACCAGATAAAAATTACACTAGAGGACCAAGAGAAAACAACTTTCACATGCGCCTGGGGCACCTTCTGTTGGAATGTCATGCCCTTTGGACTTAAAAATTCTGGTGCTACATATCAGAGGGTGGTTACCACCATATTTTATGATATGATGCATAAAAAAATGGAAGATTATGTGGATGACACTTTAACCAAGAGCATGCACCGAAAGAAACATCTTGTAGATCTAAGTCCTATACTAGATCGTATGGAACAATTCAGTCTAAGGCTCAATCCTAAGAAATGCACATTTGGCATAACATCTAGTAAGTTACTTGGCTATATCATCTCCGGCAAAGGTATTGAAGTAGATCCTACAAAAGTACAAGCTATTCTAGAAATGCTGCCACCTAAAAATATCAGACAAATGAGAGGACTTCAGGGTCGCCTATAGTCTATCTGGCATTTTATCTCTCAATTGGCAGAAAAGTCACAACCATTTACCAAGACTTTGCACAAGGGTGTGGCTTATCAGTGGAATAAAGAATGTGATGAAGGGTTCACACAAATCAAGCAGTATCTTGCGAACCCACCAATATTGATGCCTCCCACTCATGGGAAGCCACTTATACTTTACATATCTGCTATGGATACATAATTGGGTATCCTATTGGCTCAAGAAGATCAGCACAAGAAAGAAAGGGCTATCTATTACATTAGTAGAACTTTGGTATCATATGAAATGAAATATTCTGTTATAGAGAAGGCTTGCCTTGTAGTGGTGTTTTCTTCACAAAAATTGTGACACTATATGCTGGTTCATACTACACGTCTAATTGGTAAAATTGATCCTCTAAAATACTTGCTCAGTAAAGCTACCCTCACGGGTAGACTAGCTAAATGGGTCATGCTTCTTAGTGAGTTTGATATTGAATATGTTGAAAGGAAAGCCATTAAGGGCCAAACAATAGTAGATCAGTTGGTGAAAGCACCTCTAGTTGATCATCAACCATTGCACATTGAATTTCCAGATGATTCCATATTAATTCTTACACATCGCTCATGGACTATGTTTTTTGATGGTTCATTTACCCAACAGGGGTCAGGTGCTGGGATACTGTTCATTACACCTCAACGGTACTCATTACCAAAAGCATACAAGATGTTGTTTCCTTGTATGAATAACATTTCTGATTACGAAGCCCCCATCAATGGTATGAAGATCGCTCTTGAGTGGAGCGTGGATGAACTAAATGTTCTTGGAGATTCCTAGTTGGTCATCAATCAGGTCAATGATATCTATCAGACAAGGGATGAAAAGTTGGTACCTTATAAACGGTTGGTTGATGATCTTAAACAATATTTTACTCATATCACATTTCAATAGATTCTGAGGATAGATAATAAAGTGGCAGATGCTATGGCTACTCTTGCCTCTATGCTGCAAATGCTTGAAAATGATTTTAGACATGAATTCCTAGTGGAGATGTTATGCTACCCAGCCTATGACTCCCCTGATTCCCGGATGATCTGTTCTATCATAGGACATGATTCATCCCACTACCATCACATCTTCTCCTACCTACATGACCAGATTATTCCAGATACTTACTCCCGAAATGAGAAATTTCACCTAATCCGCAGTGCTTCATGGTTCATTGTCATCGCTAATGACTTGTATAGATGTGGTCTAGATGGTACCCTCCTTAGGTGTTTATAACTTGATGAATCCAAACAAGCGTTAGTAGAGGTGCATGAAGGAATCTATGGGTCACACTCTAACGGCTTGACATTGGCCCGCAAACTTATTAGAGCTGGTTACTATTGGCCAGATATGGAAAAAAAAGCAACACAGTTTGCTAAGTCCTGCAAAAAATGTCAATTACATGGAAACCTGATTCATGCTCTAGCCAAGGAGTTAATTCCATTCATTACTTTCTAGCCATTTCAACAATGGGCCTTTGATTTAGTGGGATAGATCTACCCCTCGTCCTCCAATGGACATAAGTTTATCATTACAGCTATGGATTATTTTACTAAGTGGGTGGAGGCAGTCCCTCTCACTGTTGCCAGTGGCAAAACAGTAGCGATGTTTATTCTCAACTGCATCATGTGCAGGCATGGTGTACCCTCAGCGATTATCACAGATAATGGGGGACAATTTAAAAACAAGGATTTGATAGAGCTCTGCTCTAAATTTAAAATTACTCAACATTGGTCTTCCATCTATTATCCTCAGGGTAATGGACAGGTGGAAACTTCCAACAAAACAATCCTTAAGATCCTGCATCACATAGTGCATAAATCCGGATGAGATTTTCATCTCCGGATCAACCCATCTCTCTGGGCATGTAGGACAAGTATAAGAACACCAACAGGGGCTACTCCCTATGTGTTGGTTTATGGAGCAGATGCTGTACTACCTATTGAGGTTGATATTCCTTCTCTGTGAGTCTCTCTGAAAGGCCTCATTACTGATGAAGATACTAGAATATCTCGGCTACAAGAGCTAGAATTACTTGACGAGTGTTTCCAAGTGGCATTTGATCACCTAAGAGAATACCAAAAGAGGATGTCCAAAAGCTATAAAAAAAAGGTTAGACCAAGGGACTTCCAAGCGGGTGACCTCATTCTGAGGGAGAACCCTAAGAATCAGCAACATCGGGTCCAGAAAGGCAAGTTTGAACCTAATTGGCTCAGTTCGTATATTGTTACTACAGTGTTTGGGTCTGGTACCTATCAACTCTCTACTACTGAAGGAGAACAACTCAAAGAGCCCATCAACGCTCTTCATCTGAAGCAGTTCTATAGGTGAGACATCTTCAGTATGCTCATGTATATACTAAAGTCCTAAAAAAATTCTAAAAATCTGAAAAAGTCCTGAAAAAATGAACATCTTAGTGAAAACCTAGCAATAGGCACTTTGATGTATCTCCAAAAAAATCATATATTCCAAAAATACAAAAAAAATTAAAAAATTGAAAAATACAAAAAAAAGAGAAAAAAAAAGAAAAAAAGGTGCCATTGATGAAAACTTGGCAAACAGGCGTCATGGTAGCAAAAAAAGAATTTCTGCCAAGAAGGTGAAAACCTGGTAAATAGGTGCCTCTTGTTCCACAATGCTATATCTATCGCAGCACCACTTGGCTTCACGCATTTTCTTTCCTGCATTGCTGCTTCCCTACTTTCATTTGCTTTCAGTTCCCGTCAAGACACCAACTCACATGGATTGAAACTAGTCATACTCTTAGGGCAACCTTCCTGGTCTAGGGGGCACTGTCCTTTTATCTTTTAAAGGATCTTCTTCACATCAGTCAGTAGTAGTTCTCACTGCGTCTGCCTACTAATGTCTAGCTTATACTACGATCATTGCATTTGAGCATCTCTCTCGCATCGGTCACCAGTGGTTCTCACTATGTCTTCCTACTGTCACTATTCTATTGAGATTGCTCACATTTGTTACAGTTGGCGTTATACTCACATGCTCTATCTATCGATACTCAGTCTTGATGATTATTTGTTTTAGTTTGTACATATCTTTTGGTCACTTTTGTGACACTCTGGTTCCTTTGCGGACCCCCTTGACTTGTCATTGATTCAGTGCCATACGCTTGGGGGCAACCAAATCTCATTTTCCCTCGCAACTTACGTCAAGTCAGTCATCGTTACTTGGGGACATGGGCCCCCCATTTGATCACATCTTTGGTTTACATCTAGAGTCATTAATCTCGTCACTTCTCAAGGGCAACTCGCTACTGACACAAACTAGTGTTTTTCAACACCACCATAAATAGTGTTTTTTAACACTATCTTTGGACATATCTATATTTTTCAACACACATTGGATACCTTAAACGTAAACATCTATTGATAACATTCAAACACAATGCACGCACAAGCACAACGGTGTTTTTTAACACCTCATACACATCCACATTCGAAAACTTTGAAACATGCTGTGTTATGATTAAATATTTCTTTGTATGATGTCTATTCTTTTGGATTTCCTTGATATCTTCTTTGATTACTGCTTGGTAGTGTAGTCCCGATTATCCGGCAACGTCAAATAAATAGGGTGTATGTGATAAGAGCTCCCGTAATAAGGTGGAATAGCCTCACATCCCTTGATCTTATTTATTTGCACACCATGGTGAGGTCGACACTATCTCCTTGCTTATTACTACTCTGTTTGTTATTGTTTTGCCTATTATTGATCTGTTTGTTTACGCATGATCACACTCATGGTTATCTTGGCTTTGAATGCCTTGATACTAGTGTACGCTTGCCACATTAACTGGAAACAATGTTCAGGTCATCTTGGCTTTTGTGCCCTGGTGCTTACATTCATTTCCTACATTTTATCCTATGATAAGTCATATTCATATCCTTATGGTTGCATTGTGGCGCCAGTAAGTGTTGTATCGACTTTGATGTTCCAAAAAATGCTCAATGATGATAAATATACGATGGGTCTCACAACCATGTTCTAGAATTGCACTTTCATATTGCATCTAGCATAGGATTGCATTTTCATTCTAGACTTGCATTGTGACAATGATTCAGTGTTCTCTTCATTGCATTCTTCTGGGTTCATACTTTGGAGATTTCTTCTTCACCATTCGCGTTTCATCATGACTACACAAGTGTTCGGTCCTTGCTCTCGATTCTTCACATAATCTTTTGGTTAGCATTTGTTGTCTTGCATGAGATGTTAGTACCATATACATATTCATATTCACAATTCATAACCATCTATACAATACATTTACATTCTCATTTCCACATTGCATTTACATAAATCATTTACATACATACATACATCTTTACATTCATACATGTGCATCTCATACATATCTTTCAAACATGTTCATCCATTTGCATACATTCTAATCATCTAAAACATCTAAGCATATAGGAAACATCTCATAAAAGACAATACACAATATGTGATGATACCAAAAGACGAGCTCATATATATATATATATCTAATATGTTGATACAAATACAAAATGGTGCTACTCAAGCACGATCTATCTCAAAATGGTGATATAATATAAGGATGCCAATGCATCAGATACATCCTATGATATCATCTCTATCTATCTATCAAAATAGCCTAACTCTGGCCCTCTCCCTCGTCACCTGAAGGAGGTGGAGGTGGGGCCCTATCTGGTGGAGGTTCCATCTGCACTCCCTCTGACCCTCTCGCATAACTCAAAAATTGGGCCACCTGAGATGCCTCATCCAGTACCGCACCTATATATGATTCATAGTAATACGCTGCTCATGCAGCCTGATGCCACACCTCCTCCTGTGTAGCCCAGAGCTACTCCCAGAGATCCTGTATCTCCCTATCTCAGTCCATCAGTCAGGCATCTCGTACAACTACTTGTATGGTAAGGTCTCCAACCTCTCTAGTGAGCTATCTCACTCTCTCTCGTGCTCGATGTTGTGGGTCCTGCACTGCCTCCTATGCTATATCTTGTGCAGGTTGATCCTCCTACATAGGATCCTCCTACTGTCCCTCCTCATATGGAGGTACCTGCTACTCCTCCTCTAGCTACGCTACTGGCCATCGCCGAGACTGTCTGGTACTGCCACTATCGTTGGCTCCCACATCCATCCCCATATGTTAGGCAGGGATGTCCATCTATACTATTCGGGGTTGAGGACCCTACTATGCCCTCTACTATGGAGGAGGCATCGGTACCTACTGTGCCACCTGTGGCTAAACAACCTATAGAGGTACCACCTGTCCTTGACCCGCTATACCCACTGGATCAGTAAACCTCATAAAAGGGTGCGTGATGAAGTGCTCCCTATACTCGATGGTCATGCCAACATCTGCTATGTCCCTGAGGTAATCCCACTGCACTGGGACCAATGAGAGAATATCTATCATCATACGCCCCTGGTCTAATGGCATCCCCCAGCCCCTCTTGACCTCATCGACAAATAGAGAATACATTGTATACTCCTGCAAAATGTCCTGTGGGTGACTGAACTACCACCATACCCACTTCTGCGGGAATATCTCCATCACTGTGATGGTGCAACCTATCATCGCATGGGAACAAAACATATGACTCAGCTGCTCTGCTGTGTCATCCCAAGCCTCGGTCAACCTCCAAGGCCTCCATATCACTGCTGCCAAATCATCAAGATGAGCTTGCCACTGATCAACTTTACCTTGCGTGGGCTGGGTAATCATCCCCCTATATCTGTATATGTAGGGCTCCAAGGGATGTCTCATGTCCTCACAAATGGGCCTAGTGATGGGAAGATACTTCCAAGCCCATACTTGTAATACGAATATGTCCACAGCCATGCTCTTCGCCTCCCGATAGATGATCTCATGCATCTCATGATACATGTGTGCCAACATACACTAGCCCCATCCATAATGTCGTGGTCGTGCCATCATCAGCTGCAGCATCCTACCCCAACCACACTCTAGACCATGTTGTCCATGGTTAGGCATCAAGTAGCATCTAAGGAAGCATGCTAGTACCACTGGAAACCTATGGGTCACCCCATATGAACTAATCAAATCCTCCCATGGGATCACTCTACCCATCACGATGTCATCCTGAAAGACCTCTCTTAAAGTTGTTGTGCCCAACTTGGGCCGTGTCTCATACTCAACTCTAACCCTAACGAAAGGTATCCTCAGGATCTGATAGATGTCCTCAAGAGTAATGGTCATCTCCCCCTGTCATAAGTAAAATGTTTTCATTTCTAAATGGAAACGCTTAACCAAAGCTCCTAGTAGTCCGTGATTAACTTGAATCTCAGGTATATCACATAAAGTACTCAATCCCAATGTGCCTATATGTGCCATCTTAGCATCATCTAGCTAAGATACTAATCTGCTGATCGCTGGATGATGCGATCTGAATGCTATATCTGGAAAGTCAACCTGCAAGACATTCAAACAATAAAGAAAGATTAGTAATCAACAATAATCAAAGCATAATGAGATATGAAAGCATTCAAGACATCTTATAGACATTAACGACACTGATGCAAAAGATATTGGATGTGACGTAGACTAATTTTATGCTCATTTGAACCACTTTTTCTCATGCGAGGTAGCAGAATTTCGCGTGAAGAAGTTCTCTTTTGCGTGAAGAAGTTCTTCGCATCGCGCGATATTGGCATTTCGCGCGATCTTTCATGCCTATTCGCGTGAGGAAATGCCCTATTCAGGGGTTTCTCACATGAAATTGGGTACTGACTCGCATGAGATTTGACATTGAGTGGTGCGAAGATGTCATTTTTTCGCATGAGCTTTCCCTATGGGGCGCGTGAAGAAAATACTTCTTCGCGCGAAGACGCATGACTCAAATTTTAAAAAAGTGGAAAAACTTGCATAAAATCGACCAAAATGCATAAAATTTGAATTACAGAGAGGTTTGCCGACTACTTACAGGTGGTCCATACGCTGTAGGCCGGCTATGTCTCCTGGATCGCTCGAATCGATGACTATTGTAGGGGACCACCATTTTGTCTTTTAGCTTAGAGCTCTTTTCTCACAAAGTCAAAGGGTTGAAATGATTTGAAAATGACCCTTTTTGTCCTTATATAAGCTATACATTAGTTTAATTAATTTAGAATTAATTAAACTCTAGAGCAATGAGATAGGATAAGATTAAATAAATGTAAATTTATTTAATCAACGGTAAAGGATAAAGGTGATGTAAATTTATTTAATCAAGGGCCGTGATAAAGGCTAAATTTAATTAAATAAGTATAAATTTATTTAATTATGGATAAGGTAAAGATAAATAATTATTAAATAAATGAAAAATATTTATTTAATTGGCTAGGATAGGATAAGGGTAATTGTGTTCATGTATGGACATTTTTTGGTGTCTACATTTTTCCCCTCTTTGATGTAGCATCAAAAAGTAATGTTATATCAAAGAAGAATAAAAAATAGTGGATAAAAGGGGTAAGACTAGAAGCATGATGCCCCAATCCAGATAGGGTGAGGAATGATGATGATGAGGTAGTGGTATGTCTCCTCGAGAGGACAAGTAGGTTCAAAGAACATGGGTGTGCTCTCAAAATGGATAGGAGTATGGAATGGAAGATGAAGGGAAAAGGATAGGGATGATGAAGGAAGAATGGAGAAAAATTCATGGTGCAATAGTAAGAGCCACCTAGATTTGATATTGTACTTGAAAGTATGCACCAAGGTGTAAGATAAGAAATATATCTTTCTTACTAAAATGTAAAAGGAAGGAATTTATATCCTATCTTACGAATATGTAAGGGGGGATTGAAATAGAGATATGTTTATTAAAAATGTATAATGTGTTAA
>MU223165.1:784310-808903 GCA_018584345.1 Thuja plicata
TGGATGGAGAGATCACCAAAAAGGGCACTATGTAGCTTCAATCCTTCAATGGCCTCCAATGGATCTCCTTCATGAAAATGGATATTTGAATGGATGAATGCTTGCTTGAAATCTTGCTTGATTGCTTGCTTGAATCACACTTTAATATATCTTGAGAATGCTTGATCACGATTAGAAGACTTAGTTCGCTTGATGATGGTTAGAGAAAATGAGAGAGAAAGCTTCCCTTTTATATGAGATTAGGGCACAATCTTCTAAGGAGGCCTACATAGGAGGATTAAATTCCCATTAAAGCCTTTACCCCTAGGAGAGGTCGTATATTAAATATAATTTAGGAATCAACGCTTTGGAACCCGAAATAACGAACCCGAAAGCGGGAAATACTTTTTGCAAAGGCCGACCTCCAAAAACTGTGAGACCCCAGGATCTGAACCCTGGGTCAAGTTTGAGGTCAACCTTGACCTAGGTTAGGGTTGAGGTTGACCCTGACCTAGGTTAGGGTCAAGGTTGACATAGACCTAAAAGGTCGACCCTGATCATGAAGCCCAGAATCACTAGTCTGCAGTTTAGGATGCAGAAATCAGGCTAAACAGGAATGGAAAGAGGGACAAAATAGGGGAGAAGCCATGTCAAGATTAGGAACCCATTGAAGGCACTTTTCATGACCCCAAACCACTTACTCAGAAGGCTAAACACGTCTACAATGGAAGTGATTTTATTTTCTGACTATACACAAGGTATGAGGAACCAAGATGACAATGTGTTAAGTACATGATCAAAAAGGTCAAATAAAACCATATGCCTTATGACACTATGATATGAAATACCATGATGTCTTGTGACAATAGGATGCAAAGACCATGAAAAATGCAATAAATACTAACACATACAAGCAAAAAGCAAGCATGCATATAAACCAAAAGTAAACCAATATTTTTCCCCTAGTCAGGTTGAAAACTGATGGATTGATGATTGATTGATTGAGGATGCAAAAGTTAACGATAAGAATAATGTACATCCAAAGGATCAGGAAGGATACACCCCATGATGATGATTGGATTTAAATTTTGATCAATAGATTATCAGCTGATTTGGATCAATTTGATGGGTTGATTAAGGATTATGTGCTAGATTACAAGATTGGATTGTATGGATTAGGATTGATTGCACTTGATTGGACTGCTTTGGGATTTTGGATTATAGGAATTTTTTTTAGATGAATGAATGAAAGGAGGATAAATTATTGGAGAAGATGGAGGGAGGATAAATAGATTGGATATGATAATATAGGAAGAAGGATAAATGGATTAGATAGGGTTGGGTTAGGGGGATAAATGGATGGGATTGGATTGGATGGGAGAAAGATAAGTAGATTAGATAGAATCTAATTGGATGGGAGATAAATGATGAATTTGGGATCAATGATAAGGGAGAAACAAGGCACATGGTAAATGATGGAAGCATGGAGAGGTTTCTTGTATATGAGATATATGGAAGGGATGGATGGATAATGATAGGACATAGAGGACTAAAGGATAGAGGATAGGAGGATAGAGATCCAAGGACTATGTTGCAAAGGAGTGAAATGCCCCACACTAGAGGTAGGAGAATGAAGGATGGGGAGATGGAGGATAAAGGATATATGAGATGGATGAATAATGTGTAAAGGATATGCATGGAGGGAGTGAAGGATGGTATTTTCTAAAGCATGCATGGTTAGTTTAATGCCTCTAGGTTTTTATTCAAGAGAAGAGGTACAAAAGTGGAATGGTTTTGGATTAGGGTATAAGATAGAGAGTATAAATAGGATAGGGGATTTGATATGGAAAATATGGATAGGATAGGATAATTGATAATGTATGAAGGAAATAAATAGGACAAGGATTATGAGATGGAGGATATGGATAAGATGTCAATATTAAATATAGGAAAATTAGATGGACTTATATAAGATTATGGATAGTGGATAGAAAATGAATAAGGAACATGGAGGGTGTAGATGGAGGGAGTGGATAGGATAGTCAAGACAAAATATGGGAAAAAGAAGATGGGTTTGATAGTATGATGGATGGTGGATAGGGGATGTCGAGGATATGGATGGTAGCATAGTATGGATGGAAATTTCCCCAAAGTATATAGTGCAAGGGGGTGGAGGGATTTCACATTATGGTTTCTTGTCAAATTTTCATTATGGTACTTGTCCAAGGTACTTTTTTGCCAAGTTTTCATCACTGGACGATTATTTCTCTTTAATTTTTTTTTATTTTTTTTTTGGGGAGATTTTGGAAGGAGTTTATGGATGGAATTATAATGAGGAAATATATGGAGGACTCAAGAGTGAAGTTCCATGGGTGGTATCCCTTTAAGATGTGCTATATTGGACCAAGACATTTTTTTATATATATGCTCATAGATGTTGGTATGATGGTGGGAAGGAATATGAAATGGATGGGAGATATGGAAGGGGAATAAGGATTTATGCAAAAGTTTGGATCAAGGGGTGAAGGGGTTGGGAATTTTGGTCCGATTGAGATAGGGGGTGAATTAGACAAATTAAAACTTTAACACTTAAAATTGAATTCCCTGATTCACTTAGTAATACTGAATACAATAAATAACCAATTCAACAAATAACTCAATAACATAAGGAAAAATACATACCATATATGTAAATCAATCATTCAAACTTAGAAACATTACATTAACTCATATAACTCCAGATTTAACTTAGTTGACATCATATTTAACTATGTTGACACCAGATTTAATGAGGAAACCCAATTTGGGAAAAACCTCTATGGGAATTGTAACCCATAATAAACATGTACCCTTCTGAAGTACGCTTGGTTAAGAACCTTTCATGTTAAAGATTACAAACACGTTTACGAAATGTGACCCTGTTAGGGGATTTACCTAAGATATGTTAAAATGATCACCCTATTAGGAGTGGCCTTGTTAGAGGTCTTCAAACACTCTTTTGGAATGTCACCTACATCTAGGTTTTACAAATAGGACTGTTAAATCCACTTGTTTAAGAGATTTCTCTATTACAAATATTAATAAGCAACAGTAAACTTTGATCTATAAATATAGAAACTACATTTTCTCGTGTCAGATCATTTATGCTCAATTGAATACTGACATCACATACTCCATTGATCTCTTTCTTAGACTGTAGATTCTTCAATCTCTTTTTCTCTATTATGCTGGGTAAATGTTGTTATTCAGCTTCTTCTTCTTCTCTGTTTAATTTTCTAGCCTCTCATTCTCTATGTAAATCTCTTTCTCTATATAGACATAATTTTTCCTCTTAATCTCCTTAATTTTATTTTCCTTCATTTTCTCTCTGTCGTTCAATCATCTTCTTCATATTTCACAACTCGGTAAACCATCTCACTTTTACCTCAGATGTTGTACTTTTCTTGGAACTCTTCACAATTCTATTTAGCTTCTTGATCTTTGCCTTAGATCTTCTTATTGAATTTCTCATTCGGAGATATTGTAACAAACATCATTTAATTCATTTCCTCATCCATCTCATCATATTAGTGCATTAAATTTGATCTTATCATCATTTATTATCAATATCCTGTACTTGGTAAAACTTGCTTTGCAACTTGGTAACTGACTTCATTCATTTCTCGGTGTCTAACTCAACTTTGGTTCTCGGTGCTCAGTATCTTGTGACCAAATCACATAACATTCTATTGACTGACTCTGTTTATCTCAGTAAAGTAACTCTTTTAGTCATAAATTTAATTTATTACAGTTTCTGACTTGATCAATCAATTGTACCAATTTGATAACATCAAATATATAGTAGAAAACAACTATATCATCATTACTTCATCATTTCCTGATCTATATTTGTCACCCATTTAACTTCTCCTCTTAAGATATGGTAACATAATAAAAATCAATTAATCAATTTCTTGACATCAATAAAAAAAAACAACTGATCTAACCATTTCTACAATCATCATACTCGGTATCACTTGGTCTTCATCATCTCTATCAGATATTTATTAGTTAATCAACAATCTCCCTCTTTGGCATTGATGGAAACCACTATAATAGTGTTATATAAATTGATGATGGAAACTCTCAAATACATAATTTTACTCCCTTTGAGTTGATATTTCTGTTTCCACTTTGATATTTCTATTTCCACTAGATCAGAGATATGAATCTCCCTCTTGAATAAATATTTTGTTTATGTAACATACATTATGAATCTCCTTCATGAGTAAATATAATCAATTCATTCTCTCAATATCAATATCCCTTAAGGATAAATATCATCAATTCATTCTCTCCCTCTTTGACAACAATGCCAAAAAGTCATACTTTTGAAAACTTGTTCCAGTAGTGGATTATACTTGACATGTACTAATAAATAATTACATACAAAAATTATTTTCACTAATTTAGGAGTCACCTAAAGTGTGTCATACAAACATCAATTTAGAAATAGATATTCTAATGAAATTTAAAATTGATGTAGTATGCCTCTTTCTCTTTAGTGAACATAAGATAGGGGAAGAACCCCCAATTTACCTCTGAGAAACTCAAAAGCATCTTTAGGTAGTGGATTTATAAAGATATTAGCCAAATGTTCCTTTGAATTCACATATTCCAATTTCACATTCTTCTCTTGAACTTGTTCTCTCAAATAGTGATACTTGATAGAAATATGTTTGGTCTTTGAATGCATAATCGGGTTCTTTGATATATTAATAGAACTTGTATTATCACACAAAATAGTAACCAGATTTGTGGTCTCTTCTTGCATACCTTCAAGTAATTGCTTAATCCATACTATGTTTTCACAATTCATAGTAGCAACAACATATTCAGCCTCGGTAGTAGACTATGAAATACAAATTTATTTCTTGCTCAGCCATGTAACCAATCTTTCACCTAGAAATAATGCGCCTCCACTAGTACTTTTTCTTTCATCAACATCTCCAGCCCAATCTGCATTAGTGTAGACTTGTAGATCAAAAGTACCTCCTTTTTTGTACAATAAACCAAACTCTTTTGTGCCTTTCAAATATCTCAAAATTATTTTTACTGCAGACATGTGTTTCCTTCGGATTAGAAGAAAATCTTGCAACAATTCCAATAACGTGTGCTATATTAGGTTTGTTGTGAACAACATATTGCAATTTACCAATCATTGATTGGTAAAGAGTATTATCCACCTCATGTGTTTCATCCTCTTTAGATAATTTACATCCAATAACCATAGGTGTTCCAACATGTTTGGAATCTTCCATACCAAAATTTTTAAGAATCTCTTTGACATACCCGGCTTGTGTAATATAGATTCCTCAAGTAACTTGTTGTATTTGTATACCTAGAAATAAATTAATCTCTCCAATCATTGACATATCAAACTCTTTTTTCATTTCATCAGCAAATCCTTCACATAAAGTGTTATTGCCTCCAAAAATAATATCATCAACAAAAATTTCAGCAATCAAAATTTTATTATCACTGTCACATTTCAAGTAAACATTAATGTTATCACTTGTTCTTTGAAATCCTATTTTGATTAGATAAGAGTTAAATCTCTCATACCATGCTCAAGGTTCTTGTTTCAAACCATATAAAGCTTTATGTAACTTACATACCTTGTTCTTGTTTGTGTTCTGAATAAATCCTACAGGTTGCTCAATGTATACTTATTCTTCAAGTATCCCATTAAGAAATGTAGACTTAACATCCATCTGATATACCTTGAATCCTTTCTACGCAGCATATGCTAGAATTATCCTAACTCCTTCCAATCTAGCAATAGGTGCAAAACTCTCTCCATAGTCAATTCCTTCTTCTTGTGCATAACCTTTGTAAACTAATCTAGCTTTATTTATGATAATTTCTCCATACTCATTCAGTTTGTTTCTGAAAATCCATTTAGTACTAATAACATTTTTATCTTTGGGCCTGGGTACTAATTTCCATGTATTATTTTTCTAAATTTGATCATACTCTTCTTTCGTTTCTTTATCCAATCTTCATTATCTAGTTCGTCTCTAACTTTCTTAGGCTCAAATGTAGATATCAAACATGTATTGTCTCTTATCTTGCTTCTGGTCATCACTCCAACATCATTATTTCCAATAATCTTGATCGAGGAATGGTACCTACTTACATACTTTTCCATAATAGGCTCGATAGCTCTTGATTCTTCAATATCATCAATCGGTTGTGGAACTCCTTGTTCATCTTCCTCCTCGGTAGGTTCTATCGGTAAGGTATCAGGGGAATCATGTTGTACATATACATTTGTGTGTGGTAAAATGTGTGATTAAAATATGCAACCAAACACTTCAATAAACCATTATATCAAAAGGGTTAGTATTAAAATGAAGATCAAACATAACATAAAACCCTTGAAATCATCTTATTTCTTCCTAGTTGAAGCGAGTGTGATTCTCATGAGTTGCCCATCAGATTGGACATAGAAAATCAGTGACTTAACTACTCCAAAATGGAAGATTCAATGCAAGAGGGAGAAATATGTAGAGACTTGCATACTTTACTCTTGAAAGCTTTAAAATTGAAAACGCATGAACTAGAAAACTAAATACATAGCAACTATGAGGAATGAGACTAAAATACAAGATTAAACTATCAATGATAAGAACAATGCATCTACCATTAGGCTATGAAGGGAAATAATAAATGAAGCTTAACAATGTAACAATGTAAATAAACTACTATGCAAGTACTAACTACAAGTGCACAATGAAACTCTAGAATGAAAATAATATTATAACTCTACTCTAAATCTTCTTGCATTATGACGAACAAGGGAGCTATCCCTTTTATAGGAGATTCCAAGAAATGAGTGGTTGAGATTAAGAGGCAAAAGGGAATGATCAATGGTGGATATGCAACTTCCCTCAATCCATGTGAGATGATAAAGTGATTTTGATTGGTCAACTTTGTGGAGAATAAGACAAAATTGGTATTTTCCCTTTTATTTTTTTTATTTTGATTTTCATGTGCTCACAAAAGTGAACTTAAAACTTTTTGATTTATCCCAATGTTTTATGATTTTTAATATTTAGGCTTTTGATGATTTATGATTTGATTCAATAACTCAAGATTATAATTATGCAAGCAAATTTGATTAAGTGCTCTCACAATTGGAGTCTAGCAATAATGTCTTAGATTTTAGAATTTTATTAAGACCAATAAATCAGAAATAGGGGCTATAGGTTTGCTAGACCAATTTTAGGTGATTACAATACAAAATTCTCATAATCTTCAGGCTCCTTCTTACTATCCTCATCATTCCTTTCTTCAAATTCATCAATTCTTACATTTGTACTTTCCACCATTTTTTTAGTAACCTTGTTCAAACATTTGTAAGCTTTACTCCTTGTAAAATATCCTAAGAATATCCATTCTTTTCCTTTTGAATCAAACTTTCCTTCACTAGAATCTTTTAAAATATAGCATTTGCTACCAAACATTTTCAAGTAACTAACATTAGGATTGTGTTCATACCAGATTTCATAAGGTTTCTTGTTGGTACCTTTCTTCATTTGTACTCGATTCAATGTATAAAAAATAGTACTCATAGCTTCCCTCCAAAAGTTCTATGAAAATCCTTTTTCAATCATCAGTGTCCTAGCACAATCAACAATTGATCTATTTATTCTCTCAGCAATCCTATTCTTTTGTGGTGTCCTCAGTGTTGACAACTATCTTTTAATTCCATTCTCATTACGAGACAATGTAAACTCATCTGAAGTAAACTCACCTCCTCAGTCGGATCTCAGACATTTCAACTGTCTTCCAATTTCTTTTTCAACTCGGGCCTTGTACCACTTAAACATTTGAAATGCATCATATTTTTCTTTTAATAACATTACAAACATCATTCTAGAATAATGATCTACAAATAAAATAAAATATTTGTCCCCATAATAGCTTTGAGTCCTCATGGTTCCACGTAAATCAGTATGGACTAAATCCAAAATTCCTTGTGTAACATAAGTCTTTCTTGCAAAACTAGATTTAGTCATCTTACCCATCTGACATTATCTGCACATAGCATTCTCTAGTTTTTCTAATCTCAGTAATCCTCTTATTCTACTCTTCTTACTCACTTGGATTAAGTTGTCAAAATTAACATGACAAAGCCTTTTGTGCCATAACCAAACATATTCAACTTTAGCAAACAGACAACTCTTCATATAAGTATCAAGATAAAATAAATTACATTTAGATTGTTTTCCAATAGCAATCGAATTATCCTTCTCATTAAATACTTTCACCCTTCCATATTGAAATTCTAGTCGGTGACCTGTATTGTTTAGATGTACAACACTCAACAGATTATACTTTAATCCTTCAACCCAATAAACATCATCACATATTGTGGTATTTAGTAGAATTATAGATCCTTTTCCTTTCACAAGATATGGAGCATCATTACCAAATCTAACATAACCTCCATCATTATTTTCCAAGTAAATAAACTTAAGTGTGTCACCAGTCATGTGATTTGAAAAACCACTATCTATAATCCATGTTTCATTCTTACTTACTTGTGATATTAGGGCTCTAGGTTATTCTTCATTAGAATCATCTTTTATAGAAACATAAACAACTTATTTTCCATCATCACTATCAAAAGAATTATCATCACTTATTCCTTCATTAGAAATATGATAAGATTTCTTACCTTTGTTTTTGTAGTCTCTGTAACTTCTGATTCTATTTTCTCTTTTGTCCTTATCTATGTTATCTTTCTTTTCTTCCTTATATTTCTCTGGATAGTTAGATGCAAAGTGACCAACTTTATCACAATTAAAACATTTCAAGGGTAACTTACATCGGTATTTGCCTTTGCCTCTTTCTACCCTTCTAGCCAACAAAGCTTCAAATTCTCTTTCATTCTCATCACATTCAGTAAATAATTCTTCAAGACCTTCAATGCAACTATAAAATTTCTCACTAGCATTGCTCAAGTATCCATCTCTAGCAGCAACTTCCCTAGCTTTTCCAATCTTTGAAGTAGACTTAAATGTAGATTCAATCTTAGAAGTACCAGACAAACTATTGTCAAAATCATTTAACTCAAATGGAGTTAACTTACCAATAGTAGCATCCAGTGAAACATTCATCTTGGGTATAGATATTAGCTCTTGTATAGAAGATACACGAATAACATAGCTCAGTAGCAAGGTTCTCAAATTTTGATTGTAACATCATCCTCTGTTATGATCCCATAGCTCCTCTGATAGAGTTAAAAATCTCCTTAAGTCTTGTACTATACAATATTATGTTCTATCCTTCCTTCATCCTCATAGAATCAAATTTTCCTCTCAAGATTTCTACTTTAGCTTTCTGAACATGCTGATCTCCACCATAGGTCAAAATAAGCTTATCCCACATTTGTTTCAAAGTAGTAAAACCATCAAGCTCATCATATTATTGGTTGGTAAGTGTAGAAGAAATCTCAATCATGACTTGTGTGTGTTCCTTTTTTTGTCTTGCTCGCTGATAGTCATAGGCACAGTAGTTGGTGCTACATATTCATTATCAAGAAAGTGAAGTCCATATTCTCCTACTCCAGACACATGCAAGCTCATTCTACTTTTTTCATGTAGAGAAATGATCCCTATTCAGATTTGGTGCTTCCCTCTAATACATCTTTAGATCTTGACTCAAGTCCTTTCAAACTTATCACTACGGAGTAACTTAGCTCTGATACCAATTTTTGGTGCCACTAAGAGCGGGGGGGGGGGGGGAATCNTAAGAGCGGGGGGGGGGGGTGAATCAGGCAAATCAAAACTTTAACGCTTAAAACTAAACTCCCTAATTCACTTGGTAATACTGAATACAATAAATAACCAATTCTTCAAATAACTCAATAACATAAGCAACAATACATCTCACATATGTAAATCAATCATTCAAACTTAGAAACATTTGATTAACTCATATAACTCCATATTTAACTCAATTGATATCATATTAAACTATGTTAACACTAGATTTAATGAGGAAACCTAATTTGGGAAAATCATCTATGGAAATTGTAACCCACAATAAAAATGTACCCTTCTGAAGTACGCTCAGTTAAGAACTTATCCTATTAAAGATTACAAACACATTTGCTAAATGTGACCCTGTTAGGCGATTTACCTCAGATCTGTCAAGATCTTGACCCTGTTAGGAGTGGCCTTTTTAGAGGTCTTCAAACACTCTTTTGGAATGTCACCTAAGTCTAGGTGTTAAAAATAGGACTATTAAATCCACTTGGTTAAGATATTTCTCTGTTACAAATATTAATAAACAACAATAAACTTTGATCTTTAAATATAACAACTACCTTTTCTTGTGTTAGATCCTTTATGCTCAATTGAATACTGGCATCACATACTCCAATGAAATATTTCTTAGACTATAGATTCTTCAATCTCTGTTTCTCTGTTCTTCTCAATAAATGTTATTCTTCAGCTTCTTCTTCTTCTTCTTCTTCTCTATTCAATTCGCTAACCTCTCATTCCATGTGTATTTCTCATTCTTTATATAGACATACTTTTGCCTCTTAATCTCCTCAATTTGATTTTCCTTCATTTGCACTCAATCATTTGATCATCTGCTTCATATTTCACAACTCGGTAAACCATCTCACTTTTACCTTGGAACTTGTACTTTTCTTGGAACTCTTCACAATTTTGTTTAACTGCTTGATCTTCACCTTAGATCTTCTTATTGAATTTTCCTGTTTGAAGATCTTTTAAAAAACATCATTTAATTCAATTCCTCATCCATCTCATCATCACTTTGCATTAAATTTGATCTTATTATCATTTATTATCAATATCATGTACTCAGTAAAAATTTATTTGCAACTCAGTAACTGACTTCATTCACTACTCAATGTCTAACTCAACTTTGGTGCTTGGTGCTCGGTAACTTGTGACCGACTCACATAACATTCTACCGACTGACTCTATCATGAGCTTGGTAAATTAACTCTTTCAGTCATAACTTTAATTCATTGCAGTTTTTGACTTGATCAATCAATTGTACCAATTTTATAACATCAAATATATAGTAGAAAACAACTATATCATCATTACTTCATCATTGTCTGATCTGTATTTGTCACCCACTTAACTTATCCTCTTAAGATATGGTAACATAATAAAAATCAATTAATCAATTGCTTAACATCATTGAAAAAACAACAACTAATCTAACCATTTCTAAAATCATGATACTCGGTATCACTTGGTCTTCATCATCTCCATCATATATTTATAACTTAATCAATAGTGAAGGATTGGTGGATAATGGATGGGAGGTTGGAATATTTGTGAACAATGGATGAGGGAGTTGGAAATATCATCATTGGCACACACCTTTAAGGGTGGTGGAGTTGTGGGGGAGGAGATTTTGAAAGAGATGGAGGAGAAAATGTGGATTTTGGGATATAAGGACCCAAAATAGATGAAGGAGATGATGTACTTAGGATAATGGATTTGGGTACATAAGGACCCAAAATGGATTTGGAAGATGAAGAATTTTTAAATGCAAGATTGAAGGACTTATGAGTAGAAGAAGTTGTTGGATTAGCAAGTTTGGATACCAATTTGGATTTTTGTTTGAGATGCATTTCTTGAATGATTAGCTTGGAAATCCACATGGTTTTTGATTTTTTCTTTATGGGCCTTTGTGGCCTTTTAAATTTTTCTTTCTTTTGGATCATGTTTTTTTTTTTGAACATGTCTTTTATATGGGACATGTTTTTGATTAAGGTAAATACAGGTTTTGAAAGGACCTTGAAACCTTTTACATAAAAGTACTAGAGATAAGCATAAAAATCCCTTACACACATAGAAATCTTGCTACGAACAAAAAATAGGACCCCGATGAACCCCCATAAACCCAAAAAAGGAAAAAAAAAAACTGCCAAAAAGAAACACACTTTCTAGAACAATTTCCAGCACAACTTCCAGTCCAGATTCTAGTACAAAATAGAAATTAAAACTACTTTATACTTTAATAGGCTTCCTCAACCTCTTTCTGCATATCTTCCATTTTATCAATAGAATCTTGTAGTGCTTTCATCTCCTTTGGAATCTCTGGAATTTTTCTTCTGATGCCACTTCGGGTTCTGGTACTCGGGCCCGAGCTCCCAGCTTTGTCGTCTATTGTGATTGTAGTATTCTCCAACAGGCCACTCTCCAAGTAGGCATATAAAGCTTTGAGATTTTGAACATAGACTTTAAGCCCCATGTTGCTATGCCTGAGAATAATTCTTATCATATGCCCATTGTGGCTAATTTTATTTTTCATCTCTTTCAACTTTTCTTTCAACTTTTAGATGGGACATGTTGATCCTTGTATTTTTGTGTATTTTTTGCATTATGCATTTTAGCTTTGGAATCTAAATTGATTCCAATAGAAATGGTGTGGGTGCATGAGGATGGATGGTTCAGAGAGTTTATGGATAGAATAATGGAGGTTGAATGCCTCAAGAAATTCTAGGATGTATGCCTTTGTTGATCTTTCTTGTGGATTTGAGGTGATGGTGTGGTGAACTTGGATATGGTGGATGAAGGGATGTAAGGACACAAAATGGATGGAAGCGATGCAGGATTTTATTTTGGGACATAATGACCCAAAATGGATGTGGATGAGGAAGGGATGGATTTTTGGACATAAGGGCCCAAAATAGATTTGGAATATGGGTGATGGGAACATTGGAGTTTAGATGGAGGGATTTTGGCTTTTGAAGGGGTGGAAAGTTTACCAAAGAGAAATTCATTTTTCAATGGGATACTAATTATTTTGAAAATAACATGTGAGTCCATGTGAATGGGGATGAGAGGTGGAAGGAATGAAAATAATTTGGAGGAAGCCATGTTGGATAAAGGTGGAGGAACCAAGTTCATATGTATGAGTTTCATTGATGAATTTAATAGATGTGGTGGGATCTTATGGAGGATTAGGATCATGTGGAGGATGAGGATCATGAGGGGGATTATAAAGGATAATAGGATCATGACATGGATTTTGAGGGCTACTTTGATCTTGAATTTGGGGATGATTATGTGGTGGAATGGAAGGGATGAGTGGATCTTGAGATGCAATGAAATTAGGCAATGGGGTGGAGGGGATGGGATCATTAGATAAAATGTTTTGTTCTTGACATGGAGGGGAATCATTAATGGATGTGATACAATAGATGTATTGATCTTGATTAGGAATGGGATCATGAGGTGGGTTAAAAAGGATAAGTGGATCTTGATATGGAAGGTTGGGATCTTCATATGGAAAGGTGTCCTAAGATGGAGAGGTTTCATAAGATGGAGGAGTATTTAGATCTAGAGGAGAAGAGGAATCCATATTACCATTTTTTGGAATAAGGTCTTGGTATTTTTGGATTTGTATGGCTGACGCAATGGAGGAGACGAAGTCTTCAACTTGGGTGAATGGAAAGATGTGAGACTCACAAGGCTTCGAAGATTGAGGTATGTATTCATTAAAAAGGGATGGAGATGGGTTCATGACTTGAGGGGATTGCACAACTTGATTTAGAGTTGGGGATTTATACTTCTCTGCTAGCCCTTAGATTCACTCAATAGGGAAATTATTGTGGGATGGGGAAGATGTAGGCTTTGAAGGGTTAAGATTATGTGGAGGATTGAGATTATATGGAGGATTGGGTTTAGATGGAAGATGCGAATAATAGGTTTGGAGAAAGGGGGAATTGGAAATATGTCTTCAAAGGAAAATTTTTATTTTGACCCCCATTTTTTAAGCTAAGGACAATGTCTCGAAGCTCTTGAATCTCTTGGTCAATGTTAGGTATATTGGAGGAATTATGTTGGCTATGGAAGGAATCATATGTGGGTGAGGGATAATGAGATGGTTTTTCCTTGTCAAAGGTAGAGGAAGGATAAGAAATGGTAGATGGATTGGAATTGGATATGATGTGTTGAGTTAAAATGGATGGGGATATGGTAGATGGATGTGGAGTTATGGGATTGATTTGGTAAGTGGGTTGGGGTAAGAGATATGAATAGTTAGGAGTTGGATAATTGTGAGGCATGTATGAGTTGGATGGATGTGGTTGATAGGTTGGTTGGAATGAAAGTATGGTTTGAGGATTGGGGTTTGACATTTTAAAGTCCTTAATCATTTTGTGAAACCAATCCATATTCATTATGGTTGAATGAGGGGTTTTGGATTTAGATTAGAAGAGGATGTAGATGAAGACATGGATTGTAAATGGATGAAGTTTGAAAGATATATAATGAATGTATGAAGATAAGTGAATGAATAATGGGTGATTTGTTTTGAATTAAGGGGTAGATGGATTTAATTAATATTAAGGATTTGTTAGAATGATATGAGGATTACAAGTGTATTGGATTAGGATGATGATATGATTATATTGGAATGAATGGCGAGATTCAATTGAGGAAGTGGATATTGATGTGGATTATGAGAGATGATTAGGACCTTTATTAAATTGAGATGGATTTCAAATGATTATGATTATTAAGTAGAATATCAATGACTTGGATGAAGTGATTAGGATGAAGAAGGAAGATAGTTAGGATGATTATGGATGATGATAAAGATGAAGGATGTTAGGATATGGAGGATGATTAAGGACGATTGAGATAAGATGGATGATTGAATTGGATTAGGGATATTATTGGAATGTTATGGACGATTAGGAGATGATGATTAGAATGGTTAGGAATGATGTGGATTTGATGAATGATTAAAGTGATTAAGAGGGTTGATTAAGATGAAAGGTATGAAGACGATGAAGAAGAAATTGATAGATGGAAGTGTTAATGTGGAGATGATGTGGAAAGCTTGACTTGAAGGACAATTAGAATTAAACAAGAATTACTTTTTACTTTTGAAATATTTTGATTTTTTTATATTTTTTATATTTTTATATTTTTTGATTTTTAATTTTTTAATTTTTTAATTTTTTAATTTTTTTGGAATTTTGAGTTTTATGATTTTTTTTCGGGTTTTGTTGAATTTAATATATTTCTTTTAATTTTTTTGGTTTAAAAATGCAAGCAAACAATAAAATGATGCACAACACAAAATTTCTAAGGCTCAATTTGGATGATGTGTCCCCTTTTTGTTTCAAGTTGGGAAGGTAATTTTAAACATTCAAGCACATCAAACTCACCAACAACCCTATTCAAGTTTCAACTAGAATTTTAAAGCTCAACTAAGGGATGTCCTCGATATACACAAGTTACGTGAGGCCCAAGTCCATAGATGAAAGAGAATAATGCAAAACAGCTGGGAAGAGATGGTAAGCCAAATATCCACCTTTAATTCCCAAGGGTATAAAGTTATTTTGGGCTTAACCAAGATTGACAAGATTCTACTTCCAAGAGAGGTGTTTTTGGATTCACCTCCCACTATTTATACTCTGTCAGAACACAAGAGTTGAGTTCATCCCTTGGGGTGATAAAATCCCCGAGAAGACTTCCTAAAAAAAAAGAAACCAAGACCACTTATTTCTTTTACACTCAAGGTCACCCAAAGGTGTGAGAGGAGATAATACATAACTAGTGTTGGGGCTAAAAGACACTTGTTCATTTTTAGCTCCAAATCCAAATGTGTAGGTTTATTTTAAGCCCAAAATTGAAAATGTGAGGAAAACACTCCAAATAGATTGTTTAAAGATAAAAATGACTATAAAATCACATTCCTTACATTTTTATGATAATTTTTTAAAAAATGTTTGCTGAAAAATGATTTTGTATGAAATATTTATGAGCATTTGAAGATTACAAAGAAGGGGTGACTATGAATGCATGTACCTAATTTTTGAAGTAGAATCTGAAGGAATGTCTTACAAATCTAGATAGAGGACTCAATCAACTTTCCAAAACTTTTGGAATTGTTAAAATCTGTGTTGATTTGCAAAAATTATGCTTGTTATAGTGAAACAACCTCTTTATGTGTTTTCAAGGATGAAGGGGGATAAGTTAAGCCCCTGGCGGCCAACCCATAGGTTCCACATGACCACAGACAAAGAGAAAGGGGGATAAAATTTAGCATAGCCCCTGGTCCCCATATAATCAAGTTGTATGTCTCCAAAATAAAATTAAAAAATTAAGTTTTTATTAAAATTGATGATAAAAGCCAAATAAAATAATCATAAAAAGAAAGATTTTGGGTGGAAATTTAAAAGCTCAAAGTTTTTTTTTTCCTACCACATGTCAGAGTGTGAAAACACTCTCCCATGGGGAATTGAGGTCGATGGAGGACCATGAGGTAAGGTTTTAGCCTCCAAATGACTTTTCATTTCTCCTAATGTAGATATGGTTAATGTGGTTAAGGCAGAGATGTGTAGGCTTGTAGATACTACTATCTTTCTTGTTTCCCAAGATGTCAATAAAATTCCTTCCCATGTATTTATATGAACAATTAGATCAACTCAGTGTGGGAAAAAAATAGGGTTTAAATTATCCTTGTGCAGAATGCTTCAGAAAGGATTATTCATTATCTTCTTCTACGACTCAGCCAATCAGAAGGCTGTGGTTGAAAGACAATTTTGGAGAATTGGCTCTTGTAACTTATGTTCCCTAGGTTGGTCTAGTAATGACAACCTTAATGAAATTCTGTCTTTTTTGTGCCCTAGATGGTTAACCATTAGATGGATTCCTCCTTTTCTCTAGAATTTCTTTCGAGAAGCCCTAGAATCAATTCGAAAAGTTATTCATGTAGACCAATCTAATGACCTACTCCCACATGTGGATGCCAGAGTTTTAATTTATATCAAACCTGGAGTGGACATCCCTAACAGTCTTGATTTTGAACTTGAAGATGGACTCTTCTCATGCCCAGTTATATTTCTATGTGGAGTGAACTATTGTTTCCTATGCAAGAGAAATGACCATAGGGGGAAGAATTGCCCAATTTTGGCTGTGAGGTATAACCCCTGAAGCCACCTCTAGAGGAAAGGGAAATCATGAACTACATGGATTCCCTAACTCTGAACAAACTCCCTCTTCTAAAACTCAGACAGTTAACCCTAACCCTACTTCTGAAGAGTGCAATACAGTTTATCCTAACCCTATTAGAATGAGCCTTGAATAACTCTCTATTTCTCTTAGCTTGAAAGAACTTCTATGGAGGAACCAGGAAAGACAATTTAAAATGGGGATGAAGATAAAAATCTTCATATGAAAAATAATAGAAATAGACACAAGTATAGAAATGCTCAGCAACTAGCTATGGACAAGATCAGGAGGACTGATGGACCCTTTAAGAGCAGGAGAGGGAATACCAATGAAAGAATAGTTGAATGCACCCCCCATCCTATCAATTTTATCCAAGAAAAAAGTGAAAATAAGAAGATAATTTATAGAGAGAGTGTGGAAGAGGAAGGGAAGATGAGGAGTAGTGAGTGTTGTCGGGATGACATGGATACCTCAGATAAGAAGAATGGAAGTAAAATAAGGATTCCCTCATGTAGAAGTCTAATAGATGACTGTGAACTGACTTTCATCCTTGCAACCCCCCTATATCCTCCTCTTCCTCCCCCTTACTCAATCCCTCTACCCACTCACACCTTAGTGTCCCTTCTAGATTGGTGGTAGTTGGTAACGAAGGAGATCTAGATGCAACTTCTCACAAGGATAATTTATCTCTCAAGGAAATATTTAGTAAAAGAGGTGTGAATAAGAATTGGGAAATCATCCCATTTGATGATAGACCATGGGATGTCAAGTTAAAATATACCAAGATCAAGAGGAATCCCAAGATATCTAACTCCCATGTTGACTCTAAGATCCCAATTGAGGGAGGAGAAAGAATTGGCCCCAAAGAAAGAAAGAGAAAAAGAGGAAGGCCTTTAGGTTCAATTAACAAAAAGGAGACCAAGAATAATAATAGTAATAAATTGCCTAAATGATACTGAAGATTTAGGACTAGCATGGAATCCTCTGCATAATTCTATGGACATTAAAATTTCATCTTGGAATGTTAGAGGACTGGAATCCTTGGAGAGAAAATACATAGTTCAGAGATTCTTAAGAGCCAATAAAGGAATTTATATTTTGATGCTACAGGAAGTTAAAGTTGTCAAATTCACAATTGACATTTCTCTTAAATGCATTTGGAGAGATGCTACTACATTTTCTACCACACACAATAGAGGGAGAGGAGGCACATCTATTCTCATAAGCCCTAACTGGGCCAAGTTAGTCACCAATTGGGGGAAATCACCATGTAATAGAGAAGTTTGGTTGATCCTTGAATACAAAGATAGAAAGTTTGGAATATGTTCAATATATGCCCCCAATGACCATAAGCAAAGAATGGATTTTTGGAAATATTTGTGCCAACTAGAGGAGATAACTTGAATATTGGGAGGAGACTTTAATATGGTAGTGAACACTCAAGATGAACTGGGGGGTAATAGAATAGAGTTGAAAGCCAGTGAGAAATTATTTTGGAACAAGAGGATTGGAAAAAACAAACTCCTTGACCCATTGAGTAGCTGCAAACATGACCATAAAGACATTTGGTATACATGGTTCAACTTTCAAAGAGGCAAAAATATCTACTCTAGACTTGACAAATTTTATTTTAACCATGAATTTTTCCACTGTCTGAAAGATGATATACGGAGAATGGTTAAAGTGATCCCATATAAATTAGTAGACCACCACCCCATCTCAGCTAAATTCACTTCTAGAGGATTTACTGGAAAAATTTACCCCTCATGATAGATCATTTTTCCTTAACACCTCCTTGTTGGATGAGGCAGGGATCTATGATGATATGTATATGATTAGATGGCATAACAAAGGAAGAGTAAACATAGTGATGCAAGGAGTAGATGGGTCCAAAATACTTCAAGTTGGAAATCATTGTTTCAAACAATTGGGGGAAAAGAGCTAGGAATGCTAGGTTATTAGAAGAAAAACTTCATGATGATCTTTCTAAGGAAAAAGCTAGTCTATAAAATAATCCCTATGGTGAAGAGGCCATAAACAAACTATCAGAGTCTAAATATGCTCTTAGAAGAGTCAAGGAGGATAAGCTCTTATGAATAAAGATTAGGTCCAGGAGTAAGTGGGTGGATCATGGTGATAGGAGATTTATTTTTTAATCTCCTTAAACAGAAAGAGGCCAAGGTTAGAATTGAGGAGATTTGGGAAGAGTGGGTCAAGAAAGAAAACTAGCAGAGTATCCTCCAAGCCTTTGCACAATTCTACCAGAATCTTTTCACCGCAAAGGATAGTGGGGATAACATGATAGAAGCTAGAAGTAAGATCAGTTAGGTTGTTCCTACTAGAGCCAGTTAAGAAGATTGAATACTGCTAAGAAATCTTATCAGTCTTGAGGAAATCAATGATTCTATAAAAAAATGGCACTAGATAAGGCCCCTTGACCTGATGGTCTTCCTATAGAGTTTTATAGGAAAAAATTAGATTGGATTGGGCATGATCTTCTAGAAGTGTATAAGGAATCATTTATACAAGGTACCTTAGGAGGAGAGATTAATAGTGGACTTATTAAGGTAATCCCCAAGGAGGGTGACAAATCCTTGATAAAGAATTGGCGACCTATCACCCTTCTTAATGTCTCATACAAAATTTTGGCCAAAACCTTTTCCACTAGACTTGAAGAGATTCTTCCCAAGACTGTAAACTACAATCAGATTGGGTTTTTAAAGGTAGATACATTTAGGATAATTTGGTTACATGTTGGGAAACCATGGAATGGGCTAAAAAAACCAACCAAAAATAAAGTATGCTACTTGTAGACTATGAGAAATCCTGTGATAGAATTGAGTGGGGTTTCATATATTTGATGATGGAGGCACTTGGATTTCTAAGAGAATTTTTTTAGAATGGTTCAGACCTTGATGACTGGTGTCATGGCCAGGGTAGAAGTTAATGATGTTAGATCAGACAACTTTGAGCTAACTATATCAATTAGGCAATGTTTCCTTCTTTCTCTAGCCTTATTTGTAATAGCTGTGGATGGACTAAGTTATCTGATTTTAGATGATGTTATCCTTCCAATAGTTAGGGGAATACAAATACCATAAGACAAAGAAGTTACAAATGTACAATTTTTTTATGATACAACACTAATACTGTGGCTAGAGGTAGAGAATCTGTAAAATTTTATGAAGAAGATAGACTGGTTTCACAGAACCTCAGGTAGCAAGATGTCAATGGAGAAATCCATTTTCCTAGGATGGACAGAGGAACCTCCAATATGGCTCTCCCAATGGAAGTTTAGATGGGAGGGGATGAACTACCAAGTCAAATATATGGGCATCCCATTCTCCATAAGCCCAAACATGAAAACTATGTGGGAATGGGTTAAACAAAGATTTGAAAAGATGTTAAACAAATGGGAATGGATTAAACAAAGGGTTGAAAAGAAGTTTTAAAAATGGGATAGCTACGATTTTATTCATGCAGGTAGAGTACAGGTTTTTCAAAAGATTCTTTCCTCCTACTCAGTCTATTACTCCTCAACTTGGCTATTTTGTCACTACCAATTTAATACTCTCCAAAGAATCATAAGAGAATATCTCTGGTTTGATGGCAAAGAAAATAAGAAAGGACATGCTGTAAGATGGGAATGGTGCACCACTAAAAATAAATATGGGAGATTAGGGATGAAAGACCTATGGATTCAAGGAATTTCCCTTGACTCCAAATGGATTTTTTAATCCATGGAGGGAGATGAAACATGGAAAATTTTGATAAGAAATAATATACTAAGAGGTTATCCTAATAAAGGAAAGAGATGGATGAATATTTCACTTAATGACACCCTGGAAGGAGAGGTGGAATTTAAAGTGAAAGGATCAACAATTTTCAAATCAATATGGAAAGGGTGAGATTATGTTAAAAAATGCATCATGAATAATAAGGTGATTCACTACAATGATATGATTTGTGGCAACAGATCTATATGGTGGAATTAGAAATACAAAGACAAACCTCTTACATTAATTCAAGGGTGCTCAACCAGACTATGGAATCGAAAAGGAATCTCCTATTTGGCTGACATTATTCAAGATGATACACTGGTTAGGTGGGATGAATTCAAACTAAGATATAACCTTCATGTCTCCCAATATAGAACTTTCACTATTTTGAAATATGCATGTAGAGAACCAAATCTTCCTAAAGATTATTATGTGGACAACAATTTTCATCTTTGATTTAAGTGGTTCGATGGTACCTTTCTTCCCAAGATAAAATATAAACAGTTGTATTCCCTCCTTGCTAATGATCCCTCAATTTTCTCCCATGTGAATACCTGTTGGAACATCTATCTTGACTCTGTTGAGTGGACCAAAATATTTTGCAATCTGTGGTCTTTGTAGACATCTAAAATCATCCTTATATTAATTTAATTAATATTCCCATAATATTATAGTTAATTTTAATTAATTATATTTGTTATATTCTTCTATCTATTTAATTAAATTTATTTAATTAAATATGCTTCACTTTCCTTAGTATTTGAATTTAATTTAAATACTACCCCCTCTGATGTATTAAATCTTATTTAAATACATTATCCCTCATTAATCCCTTTAAATCAATTTTTATTTTATCTATTCCTCCACATGAATTAAATTTTACTAAACCAAATTAATCTAAATTTTTAAATTTTGATTAAGCTAATTTGAACCTAGATCCTACCCTACCTCACATCACTCTCACCAAATAAACCTATTCACTAATTAACTAAGGTTAATTAGGCTAATTTATTGATTCCTACACCAATTAGTCCTAATTATTTGCTCACACATGTGTGAGCAAATTTCCAAAAATCCACTTTTCCAAATAATCCTTATTTGGTGCCAACAAGGTTTCTTACACCCATGATGACACCTTCTTACACTTTCAAAAAATGTTCTATTGGCCCAAAACTCTTACACCCTCTTACATCTCTTACAAGATCCTTCACATGTGTACTTTAAGTACACTTTGACCCATCACATCCAAAGTTTCTCACACATGTGTGAGCAAAGTGGGCTTCTTGCATGACTTATGTGTCCCTCATGTGGCACCTATGTGGATGCCACATGATCTCCACCTCATCCAAGCCCTCTCTCTCCTCCAAAAAATCTATAAATAGAGGCCATTGTCAAGAGCAAATCATCTCTCATTTTATGCATTGTTATCATGTTAAAATAGCTCTAGAATTGCATTAGTTCATGTTTTCAAATCTTAGCTCTTAGTTCATTTCATATTTAACTCATAGTTGAATCTACAAATCACATGGTAGGATAATGGCAAATGAATTTAGTTTTATCATCTCATGCATATCATCCTATCTTAGTTGTTTACTTTTCATTTCAACCATATGATGAATAGCTTGAGACAAGTTCTTCATACTTATTCTTTAGTTCTTCATCCATCCATTAGTTTGCATTCTAGTTTCATCCACCAAAAAATCAAGTGGGATTAATATATTGTGTTGGGAGAGCACACCCACAAACCTTCTCTAAGAGAAAATCAACAAGGCATTGGGTGCCCTTGTTCAGCTCATTGAAATTTGTGATGGAGTCCATTGTTGTTTTTATAGTATGATTTTAGACATGTTAGTATAGTTAAATGATTTATATCTCTAACATTTGCATGTCTGAGCATGCTCCCAATAGGTAGGATTTCAACACATACATTTTGGCACGCCCGGTGGGACCCACGTCCCTTGTTTTCTAATATTTTTTGTAGATTTTCCATGGTTGGGAAAGTTTAACCCAGACCCGTCTCCGCTCTAGAGTCATCATTTCTACAGATTACCATCTGTGCTTTCCAGCCATCTGCGACATTCAACCGTCTGCGCATATAACTCACCGTCTCTGCCTGTTCAGAAATAGACTCATAAAAATGTGTTTTAAAACTATTTTTATTAAATTTTTAGTGTTTTAACTGTCGATTTTCTGACAGTAAGGTAATTTTTAGGAGTTAAATGCTGTCTGATTTGGTAAAAATCTTATTTTTAAGTCTGATTAAGTCTTCTTTTTAACAGAATCTGACTGTGTGTATTTGGCCGTCTGTGTAGGTGTTTCACCGTTTCTGTAGATCCCTGTCTACGCAAATCACTGTCTATGATACATGGTCGTCTACGTGTTTTCCTGAGTTTAAGGGTTTTCTACAAAATTTAATATTTGAGACTTTAAGACTGCTAACAGATTTCATGCAGGTCCCCTATGATGACATTATTTTACCATTAGTATACTCAATAAAAAAACATTGACAAAGCATTACCGGGAGACAACAAGCATTACCGGCGAACCACAAGCAATACCGGTGAAATGCAAGCATACCCAATAGAACAAAGATTTTGAGAAAAATACTAAGTATAAAAGTGACAAGCATCACCGATGATCACAAGCATCACCGGCGACCACAAGCATTACCGATGACACAGTTTTCAAAACTAACCTGACAGGAACAAAAAAGGCATACTTGATGACAAGTTCAAGAAAGGAACACCAACGACCAAGAAAACCGACCATCGGAACCGACAGACAGATAAAGAACCCGCAAATTGTAGATCTGATTTTTACATGACGAATAAAGCAATGTAATTCTATTTATAGAGTTTTATTTTCTTTTAAATCATAATTTTATGGTCATGCAAGCTTTATGTAAATGCTTTAAAGCATCCTAATGGATCAAAAGCATACCTAACTAAAGATCAAGGTCAAGGTGTATACCTTGGATCTAGAGTTAACTTACGATGCATGAATCAAGAATTGAACCTAAACTAGTATAAATATATGTTCATACTCAATTGTGAGTACATGAATTCTTTACTATTGATAGCCACGAAGAGCATCAAAAGAGAAGAAGGAAGAATTCATGCAAAGATCAGAAATAGAGTACATCAGTTATCAAGAACACACAGAGGCTACCGATGAGCAGAGAAAGGTATTATCCAATCATGGAAGGATGATTAATTATATGTATGAAGCTTTATAGGATCTGTTATCAGCAATTGAAGATTGCATTTATCATCAAATCAAAGACTTATGTAGTTGCATTCTAACAAGTGCATCACATCTAAAATCCTTTTGTAGAAGGTGGACTTAACCATTCTTTCCAAATCTCTTAACAGAGTGCACACTTAACAGTGTTGCTAAAGCTCCAAATGAAGTAGATCTTAACACGTCTCCACAGTAATACTCCTAATAGGGTAGGTCATCAGAAGTGACCAATTGTAAGCCTTAACCGGCCCCTTTTTATCTATAGATAGTGAAGTTTTGTGGGTAACAATCCCCATCGCAGTTTTTACTTCCTTAACAGGAGTTTTTTGCGATATCATATCTTGTGTCATGTGTTATCTATTTTCATGAATGTTTCTATTATGGTTACTGTAAAGGAGAAAAATGGTGGTTTAAGGAGATGTAAAGATGAAAAAGTTTTGTTTAAGAGGAGGGGGCTTGAATTGTTAATTGTTATTTGTGTTGATTTCCTTAACCCCACTTTACACTTACTTCAATTTGATTGATTGTATATTGCAATTGTGATTGTGATTAAGGGAAGATAAGATGCTCCTTTCTTTCACCC
>MU223165.1:820198-835598 GCA_018584345.1 Thuja plicata
GTCGTCGTCGCAAATGCAACGGTAGACCATCGCAATTGCGACGATGACAAGGTTGTGACGGAAAAACTGCAACGGCACTGCCGTTGCAATTTGGTACCAAATGTATTAGTGAAAAGGCTAAACAACCAGCTAGGGCACCTGCAAAGAGGAGAAAATATGTTCAGACTGATGAAGAATTAGAAGATTCAGCAATGGATGAACCTGACACTGTCAAAATAGCAAAGGAAAAAGCAAAGGTTACATCACCATCTGATGACATTGATAACATATGTAAGTACATTTCTAAAGCTGCATCTGTTAGACATCCAAAATTAGGAAATGGTTACAATGGGATATAGTAGAACAAAATAAGATTGAAGATGCACTTATTGCTAAGATGTGCAAACACTATTATGTCCCACTGCACTTCACTTCACAAGATTTTCCACAAGAAATTTTGGATAAGATATCTTCTCGATTCACTTTTGCACTCCATGAGGAGAAGAGGGTAAGAGAAAGAGTAATAGTCTCTCTTATGCCTCCTGAATCAACAAGAGAGGAAATCAATGAAGTCATGGAGAAATATACAAAGAAATTCTCACCAAAAATGAGAGCTTACAAATTTCTTCAAGAGAATCTTATAGAACTAGAAGAAGACACTCATCAAATATGGAGTGGAATACTAAATCCTAATGAGGAAAGAAGTCCTAAAAAGGAACCTATCAACAAAATAGGTAACTCAACAGTTGAGTTAGATAGTGAAGAGGTACAGATAATAGGCCAAAAAAAAACTGATGTTATAGATGAAGATTGGTCAAAGGATGGCAAAAATGATCAAGTACCTCAAAGCCCCATCCACATTAACTTAGAGGATGAAGAAGTTACCAAAGTGGAACTTTCAATAAAGGGTAACTTAGATGTTGATATGAATGATGATTCATGGTTAGACAACACTGTCGACACCATTATAGGAAAAGACCTTGCAATAGAGGTTCAAAAAGATGAAGACATCAATACTGCCAATACACCAACAAATATGAATATATTAATATGAATACACCGTTACACCAATACACCAACAAATATGAATATATTAATAGATGCTATTGATATATAGTCAAGTCAGGATAAATCAACTAAGAAAGATGATGATATACACAAGGATATGTGTACCAATGAAAACCAAGGTGCATCCAACAATCCTAAGGATACCGATACTGAAATGAAGGATGCAACCGATGAGAAGGAAGATGTATCAAAAGAACAAAAGCAAGAGGCAGACAAAACAATAGATAATACATTGAAAAAGGTTGAAGAGAAAGATAAGAGTGAGGAAGTTAAGAAAAATGAGGAAATAAAACAAAAATAAAATTCATTTTTTGATACACCCAAGGTACGTGAGGAGACGTCTTCACCAAATCAGCTGGTGAACACTAAACAAATACAAAAGGATGCCTCATCCTATCGACACTCACCAACTAAATCAACTCAGTCACAAGCCTTACAAATGGTGGTACATAAATCTGCCACCCAGCCAAAGAAGAAAAAGAAGAAAATAGTAAAGAAGGATATATTGGCTGTGACACTTTATGAAGTCATTGAAGTTCCAAACTGGGACATTACCACATTGGATAGTGAAAAAATTCAAGAGTTTGGAGTGCTCTGTCAGAGGAAAGCCATACAAAAGAAGATGATACAAGAACATAGGGAAAACATGGTGCTTGACAAAGCCAAATAAATACTCCAACAACTTGTTCTTGAAGTGAAACTTGAAGAAAATGCTTCAGTCAAGGAACAAATTGTTGTTCTCACCGACACTATAACAAAGCAAGGTATAGAGGCAGATCAAGCAATGGAAGAGAAAGAAGAAAAGAAATATCAATTCAAGTTAATTGATAAAATCAGCCAAGAAGTGGCATTGAACAAGGTAAAAGTCTCAAAACTCAGTGATGAATTAGAGCCGATGATTGCTGAAGCAATCACCTTAGTTCATAAGATGTGCACACTTGAGAAATTTGCAAAAGAGAAGAGTGACAAACTTGCAGAAATTGACACAAATGTCACAAAGAGTGCACAAAGCCTAACCTCGCATGCCGACAGCATAAAGGCACATCATGACATAGTCATAGAGGCAAATAGGCTAAGGCAAGAAATATGGGATGCTGAAACACAATTCAGAGGTGAGATCACAAAACTTCAGGCACATATTCTACCAAATCTTACTATTCTGCAGCAACATATTTCTGAAGCAAGAAATCTAATAGCAACCTCCGAGATGTCTGTAGTAGACAGCATCTATGATATACATGTATGGATTTCACTAGAGCATGTGGCTCTAGAAATGTTGAAGGAGAAATGGGAAAAGATGATGGAGGAAATCAAGTCCTCACATTCCCACCTTTTTGAAAATTTGTAAGTACCTTTGCCTTTAGAATCAAAAAAGAGGAAAGGAAAGGAAATGTATATAGTTATGTACAATACATATATTAGATGAAAAAGAGGAAAAGAAAAATAAAGGATATGTATATATACTTACACTTACCGACATATACATAGGGGGAGTCATTCAAATGACTAAGGAAGAATGATACACAAGTGTACATACTAATACACTCAGTATGTTGCACATATCATGTTTTTGATACTAATGTCAAAGGGGGAGATTGATGACATTATTTTGCCATTATTATACTCAATAAAAAAACATTGAAAAAGCATTACCGGGAGACAACAAGCATTACCAGCAAACCACAAGCAGTACTGGTGAAATGCAAGCATACCCGATAGAACAAAGATTTTGAGAAAAATACTAAGTATAAAAGTGACAAGCATCACCGGCGACCACAAGCATCACCGACGACCAAAAGCATCACCGGCGACCACAAGCATTACCGGCGACACAATTTTCAGAACTAACCCGACAGGAACAAAAAAGGCATACCCGAAAAAAATTTCAAGAAAGGAACATCGTTGACCAAGAAAACCGACCATCAGAACTGACAGATAGATAAAGAACCCGCAAATTGTGGATCTAATTTTTACACGATGAATAAAGCAATGTAATTCTATTTATAGAGTTTTATTTTGTTTTAAATCATAATTTGATGGTCATGAAAGATTTATGTAAATTCTTTACAGCATCCTAACAGATCAAAATCATATCTAACTAAAGATCAAGGTCAAGTTGTATACCTTGGATCTAGAGTTAACTTGCGATGCATGAATCAAGAATTGAACCTAAACTAGTATAAATAGATGTTCATACTCAATTGTGAGTACCTGAATTCTTTACTATTGATAGCCACGAAGAGCATCAAAAGAGTAGAAGGTAGAATTCATGCAAAGATAAAAAAAAAAGTACATCAGTTATCAAGGACACACAGAGGCTACCGACGAGCAGATAAAGGTATTATTCAATCATGGAAGGATGATTAATTATATGTATGAAGCTTTATAGGATCTATTATCAGAAATTGAAGATTGCATTTATCATCAGATCAAAGACTTATGTAGTTGCATTCTAACAAGTGCATCACATCTAAAATCCTTTTGTAGAAGGCAGACTTAACTGTTCTTTCCAAATCTCTTAATAGAGTGCACACTTAACAGTGTTGCTAAAGTTTCAAACAAAGTAGATCTTAACAAGTCTCTACTGTAATACTCCTAACAGGGTAGGTCATCAAAAGTGAACAATTGTAAGCCTTAACCGGCCCCTTCTTATCTATAGATAGTGAAGTTTTGTGGGTAATGATCCCCACCGTAGTTTTTACTTCCTTAATAGGAGATTTCTATGATATCATATCTTGTGTCATGTGTTATCTATTTTTATAAATGTTTCAGTTATGGTTACATACTAAAAGGAATGTATGATATGATTACATATGCATAAAGAAAGATGAACAGTTAGATAAGATAAATTACAAACTAATAAATAAGGGTTAATGGGCTAACCAAGAAAAATTTTAGAGGTACTGATTCACCCCTCCCCTCTTAGTACATCATCTCAATATAATTCCAACACCCTGATGGTTCTTTAACAGATCCTTAAATGAACTTGTATGACTAAAAACTTGTCTTGGAATGTATTTTGTTTAAAATTTACCTCACTCAATCTTGAATGTTAAGAGAATGAATTTTAACCAATCTTGAATGACATAAGGCGATTAACACACCTTTTACAAGTTTTCTTTTTGCTGTGTGGAAAATAAATTGAACATGAATGATTAACCATACTATTGTGTCTTTTTCTTAGGTAGAAAATACTTAGTTTCTTTTAAATAGGTTCAATTTGGAATGAACACTTCTTGGTGTTTTTGAAGAAGTGTTTTTCAACACTTCTGTCAAGCTATTTGTCAATAGATTAAAACCATTAAAATACGTGATGCTATGATTAAGTTATAGTTGTATCCTATCCCCTCGCCTTCACGGATCTTGGGTGAAGAGAAAACTTAACTTAATCAAGCTTCTAGAGAGGCCTGTCTAGAGAGTGTCCTTCCCCTTTAGAGGATGACCTCAAACCGGTAATCCCTTCAGCCGATATAGAAATAAAGTGTGACCCAAAGGTCCTGTTTATCCCTTCAAGCTCAAGTGGTTCATGTTCAATGGTAGTCCATACTGAGTGAATATCCTCCCCATATTGGCATGGTTGAACTAGAGACTTAAGTATCTCACACCGTACAAACTGATTGTGGGGACACCATGAAACCTTGCTAGCAACTATAAATTAGTAGCCTACCTGATTCACCTCTGAATGGTGATTTACTATAGTACAATGGGAGGGAAGATTCTCCCCCCAAGATTCCCATTATACGTATCCCAGGGTATTGTGTTGTGAAAGAGATCTTCGTAGCACGACAATAATACCTAGCAAAAGGCAAAAACACGGGCGCCCTTCCGGGGGTGACACTGCTGTGTGAGCTGAAGGACTACCAAGCAATGGGCCTATAATATTTCATGAGAAGCTAATTTCCTAAGGTAGCTACTATTTGAATTGTCTTCATTGTGCTAGACCCAGTAAAAACATAAGTGGCTTGAAAGAGTCACTTGAACATACACAAACAAGATCCTACAATTTGAAATCAAATTTTTCTAATGTCACATTTGTTGATATACCTCAAGGTTTCTTTGTCCCTTGTTGGATTGTTTTGAGATGTGTGTTTGTTATTTTTTTGGTTTGAATGTGCTTAAATCAATTCTTGCCATTGAACAAATTTGCCCAAAATTAGACTGAAGATCAAAAAATTTCCCAGAATTTCAACACACTACCTTAGCCATAGTCAGCCATCTCTGCTCTAGATCTGTCATTTGTGTAGATCACCATTTGTGAAGATCGCCATATGCAAAAATTGCCTGCTGCATCTGAAATCGCCATCTCCATTTGAAAATATTGAGCTTCCAAATCTACTGAAACATTTAAATTTTGACCTTTTATAGGACCCCATAATCTTTTGTCCTAGATCATTCATTCATTAAGCCAAAATCAGATTTCTCATATGACATGACCAATTTCAAGAAACATAAGAAAGTTAAGCTTCCAACACCTCCAGTCATTAGAGAACAGAAAGAAACCACTCGCAAATCCAAAGAGTACCAACACATTACCAAATCAATTCATCAGGAAATCAATTATTGTGACAAAGTTAACAAAATAATTTACAACAACAAAGTCTACAATTTCATGGCCAAATTCTTGCTCAATTGTGCCTTTGTTGCCCTTGAGCAATACGATTAAACAACCATCTTGCTTCTAGGATCAATTTCTCAATTCTTCATCATCATTCCTTCTCTTGGAGCATTAGATCAATCAAATCAAACAAATCCTTTTAGGTTGAAAGACCTCAATCAAAGTGTTATAGACCTTCATCCTCAAACAAACACAAACATTGCTTGTAGACCATCAGTCCATCTCAAGTAATTTAAATCCCTTAGTAATGTCTCATTCTGCTTGAGATCACAAGTCCATCTTCAAGTAGAACATGTGTTGCTTTAAATCCTTTTGTGTTTGTATCATCATAAGGTTTTGTCACGCTTAGGTTTTGTTCCAAAAACCTTTTAAATCAATCAATCAATCTTCAATCAATCAATCAATCTCTAATCAAACATCAATCAAATCCAATCGAATCCAATCAAATCCAAGATCAAGATCTTTGCTCCATTTCATTTCTTACATCTCCTTGTCTTCCATTCTTCTAAAATTTCACCATTGTATGGTTGTTACTCGATCCCAAGCTAGAAACATGAGGCGTGGAACACTCAATACCACTACCTATGAAGTGAACCCTTTTGGAATTCAATACTTTCAAGGTCCTGAAGTACAAGCTGAGGAAATTCACAAAGAAACTGAGTTAGTAGAACAAGAGGAACATCCTACACAAGTGAATGACTTCATTAGCGATCCTTACAATGTGGAAATGGTTGAGAAATCCATTATGCAAAAGAACAGTGAAATATTCTTGAATATTATTTGAAATGGTGTCATAGTACCCGCTAATTTTGATGATACACTCCTTACCGAGAAGATCACCAAAGTCATCGCTGCTACTAGTGCAGCCATGGCTTCTACTTCAAATGATACATCATCATGTGATAATGGTAAATGGGCTATTAGTGAACCTCTCAAATTAATACCTATATCCACACCTATATTAAAAACTGCATCAATACCTCAATTGACACTGAAATAAATTCAACAAATCCTAAGCGCTTTGCCAAACAATACTGCTCACAATAGCACTCAAACAATGATGACTCAAGGAGCAAGCGCTAATGTCAACAACATACAGTAGGTTTCTATGCCCTTGTATACATCATCTCTATTTCAAACAACAAGGATGAAAACATCTGCAACTGACACATCTTGAGCCTATCAGTATATACCTCCTCCTACTATTGGTATGACCTCCATGGGATTTTCAGCTACACAATTTGGAGGAGGTAGAGGTTATGTACCGCCATTTATTTCATAGAATACTCTAGACTTTACCCAACAATTCAATGAGCTCAAAAACATTGTACAAGGCTTATAGAATGGGGGCAAGAAGGAGTTTTCTTTTGAAGAGATTTGTCCCTATCCATTTGACAAGTCTATCACAATGCAACCATTACCACCAAACTTTGAGATGCCCAAATTTGAGAAATAAAAAGGTGAAACATGTCCTCTACAACATCTCAAAGAGTTTTACATTGTGTGTCAAGAGGTCGCCTATAATGAGAATTACTTAAAAATACTCTTCACTAGGAGTCTTGGAGGCGTAGCCTTAGAATGGTTCATGTACCTTCCTTATGGGTCAATCTCTACTTTCTCTGATCTTGCAGAGAAGTTTGTTGGACAATACTCATATAAAATTGAACATCAATCAACACTAAGTGATTTGTGCAATACTAAACAAAATAATGGAGAAACCTTTGCTAGTTTTTTACAACGATGGAGACATATTGCAAATCGCATGCCATGGAAAATACCTGATAGTCACTTAATTGACATCTTCATAAAGAATTTAATCTTTGAGATCTCTTTCCAAATGAAAATGGCTTCACCTGACACCTTTGAATCCCTTGTCAAAAAGGGAAAAGGTATTGAAGATGACCTTTTGCAAAGAGGTAGCATCAAACATTATACTCCCTCCAACAATGATAAACCAAAATTTTGGAGTAAAAACAAAGGATTTGTCAATGATGGAGTGACTGATGCCAAGCATGTTCAAAATGTTCAAGCATCCAACAATAAACATCAAAACAATCA
This sequence comes from Thuja plicata, assembly GCA_018584345.1. Lineage (NCBI taxonomy): Eukaryota > Viridiplantae > Streptophyta > Pinopsida > Cupressales > Cupressaceae > Thuja > Thuja plicata. The sequence continues at coordinate 827,919 of MU223165.1, forward strand.
TAATAACAATCAGAATCAAAATCAGAATTACAACAACAATCAAAATCAGAATAAGAATCAGAACAACAATCAGAACAATCAGAATTAGAACAACAATCAGAATCAGAATAATCAGAACAACAATCAACAACCATGCAATCAATCATCCTTATTTCCTCACAATAATTACAATAAAAACAACAACAATAATAATGACAATCAATAATGGTGACAATTAACATCTTTGGCAGAACCGCTAGATGTGATCTTCAAACAACTAGCAGATTAAGGAATGATAGCCTACCCAAATACTCGACCTTTTGATGAGAATCAACCTAAACCTATTTGGTATAGAGATAAAGAGTATTGTGATTATCATCGCATCAAGGGGCATGATACCAAGAAATGCATGAAGCTCAGACACTTTGTGCAAGATCTCAATGAGGATGGGAAAATTGAAGTTGAAGGTCAGAATGCATCCTCATCTAATGCAAAACTCAAGGTCTACAATCATCCCTTCCCACCTCACAAAAAAAACAATGCATCAAACGCAATCCCATATGACTATTCTACCAATACTATTACAGGCCATGATCGAACGTGTGGGAGTTTAAGTGAAAATGATATCTTTGGGTTTGAATCTCTTTGTGGCCGCATTGAAGAATCTAACATGCATGTTAATACCATAATCCTCAAAGTTGTTGATTGTAATGCTACTACACGTAGACCCAGAGTCACTGTCCAAGCTACTAGTAAACCTTCTACATCTGCAAATCCACAAGCTGCACCATCTACCACTACTTGACCTGATTCACACTTTGAATTATTGGCCCAGTTATGAAAGATGCCTACACAGATATCCATTCTAGAACTCTTGAGAACTTCACCAATTCATGGAGAAATCCTTGATAAAGCTCTAAATGAATCCCGTGTCCCTGAGAACATCAACGCAACACAATTTAAAGCTATGATAGCGAACCTAGCTATGCAAGAACATCTCATCTTCACTGATAAGGACTTTGGTGGTCCTAACACTCATCATAATAAGTCCCTCCATATAGAAGGAAAAATCCAATCCATAAGAATAAAATGAATCCTTATAGATGGTGGGTCTGGCTTGAATTTGTGCACATTAAAAATGATTCATAATATCAGTCTTTCTGAGGACCTTATTAATGTAGACAAATGGATCACAATAAAGGCCTATGATGATCGAGAATGAGAAAGCAAGGGTTTGATCACACTACCCTTACAAGTGGGCCCGACCCTGATTGAAACTATTTGCCATGTACTGGATCTAGATCTACCTTATAATATATTTTTGGGATGTCCATGGATACACGCTATCAAAGGTGTACCCTCTACTTATCATCAATGTCTAAAATTCCCACATCATGGTAGATAAATCACAATTCTTAGAGATCCTGAGCCCTTTCAATGCTGCAAGAGATTGGAAGGCAAACAATCTAACTACTATCCACTGAATGAGTTTGGTCGACACTTCAATCAGGAAACCCCTATTTCAAACACTCCATTAGTTCCAGAAAAGACATCAAAAACAATAGCTGAGCAATCCAAAGGAAAGGAAAAAGTTATTGAAGACAAGGTCATTGAAGACAAACCCTCCTCATCTAAAGAAAAGGCCATGTTTATAGATCAAGGCATGGGAGAGTATAAATTTGAAAGTTCTCTATGTATTGGGCAACTCCCTTTGTCTCCAAAGTATTATGGAAGACCATCACCATTACCCCTCTCTAAAGATAAAGTGCTTATGCACTGCAAATCAACTATTTTTGAACATTGGGGGTCCCTATCAGATGAACACATGGAATATAGTGTCCTTGATTGGCTCTATAATGATGAAGAAGAATGACCTCTAATTTTCCCTAAAGGAAAGTATCCTAAGGTTATTCCCATTGTCGAAAGCATGGGATATCATGGTACTGGCCTTGGAGCTAATGAGATAGGTAAGAAGAAGATCATAACAACCAATGGCTATCCTAAAGGACACGGATTGGGTTTCGTAGAGACCAAGAATAAATTTGCTAAGGATTATTGTCTAGTTGCCTCAGGTTTAGACACTGAGGAAGAGTTCTTCAAAATTCCTTTCCACTATATTGAAGATGACCTAAACAAAAACCATCATGTCTTCACTATTACCCAAGCTAACCTTTCATCCCCTCATCTACCCCTCACAAACCCTGAATTAATTGACTAGGATCAACAAGACTCACCACCAGCTTTGGACGTTTGTGATGTGGATGAAGCAGTTTTAGCCCTCTTTGGACTTAATAATATATGAGAATATGAACATCATATCCACTACAGTGAAAAAGCCTACTTAAGTAGCCAAGTCAACTCTCTCAGTCACAAAAATTAAAAATAAAATAAAAATAAAAATAATGAAAATACATCCTCTGGTGAAAACCTCTCGCATGAACCTTTGGATGAAGAAAAAGATAAAATAAATGATGCTTCCTCTAGTGAAAACCTTTCTGAGGTGCTAGAGGAGGGAGAGGCTGACTTTCCATTTATATCTTCATAACCAAAAGTGTTCTCTATGATCATCGAAGATTCTATTCCAATCAACCTAGGCATAGAAGAAGATCCACACATCACCTATATTGCAATTTCTCTCAGTGATCAGGAAAAGAAGGACATGACAGAATTCTTGCATAAACACAAAATCAACTTTGCCTAGACTTACAAAGACATGCCCAGGATAGATACAGATCTTGTCATGCATCATCTTGCTGTAGATCCAAATGTAAAACCTGTTAAGCAGAAACTTTGCAAGATGCATCCGCAAGTCACATTGGTAGTCAAAGTAGAACTTCAAAAGATGTTGGACGCTAAAGTAATCAGACCAGTTGATTATCCTGAATGGGTTTCTAATATTATACCAATAGGTAAGCCTACTAGGGGCATTCGCATCTACACTGATTTCAAAGATCTAAACCTTGCATGTCCCAAGGATGATTTTCCACTCCCAAATATTGACATTATAGTGGATTTGATGGTAGGACATGAAATGTTGTCACTTATGGATGGATTCTCAGGTTACAATTAGAGCAGGATAGCACCAGAAGACTAGCACAAAACCACATTCACAATGCCTTGGGGCACCTTCTGTTATCAGGTGATGCCTTTTGGCCTTAAAAATGCTAGAGCCACTTATCAACGAGCGATGACTACCATCTTTCATGACCTTTTGCATGTCATCATAGAAGATTATGTGGATGATTTAGGAAAATCCAAAACAAGGGAATCCCATATTCCTATTCTTACTACCATCTTTGAGCGATTGGAGAAATATAAACTTAGGTTGAATCCTAAGAAGTGTGTTTTTGGAGTACAATCTGGTAAACTGTTGGGATACATTGTGTCATAGCATGGAATAGAAGTTGATCCAAAGAAAGTGAAAGCAATCCTAGAGATGCCACCACCCAAAACATTAAAGCAATTATGCAGTTTACAAGGAAAACTACAATCAATCAAAATATTCATGTCACAACTAGCAGATAAGGTACATCCATTCTCTCATCTCCTGTGCAAGAATATCAAGTTTCAGTGGGATTTCTTATGTCAAAATGCATTTGAGAAATTGAAAGGCTATTTGGCTAATCCACCTGTGCTGGTACCACATGTTGTTGGTCGTCCTCTGATTTTGTACATATTTTCTATAGAGGTCACATTGGGAGCCCTTCTAGCACAATTAGATGATACTGACAAAGAGCGAGCAATTTACTATCTCGGTAGGACTCTTATTGGCTATGAGTTGAATTATTCCCTAATTGAGAAGGCATGTTTGGCTTTTGTTTTCTGTATATAGAAACTATGACATGATATACTTAATCATAAGATTCATCTTGTTGCCAAAATTGACCCCCTCAAATATCTCCTGGCACATGCTTCTCTTACAAGTCGTACAACAAAATGGGTCATGATTCTTAGTGAGTTTGACATTGTTTATGTGGATCACAAAGCTATCAAAGGACAAGTAATTGTATATTAGTTAGCTGAAGCACCTATTGATGGTAAACATCCTTTGATCATATATTTTCTAGATGAATCAGTCCTTAATCTTGCCTTGAGTCCACCATGGAAGCTTTATTTTGATGGATCCTTCACTTAGAAAGGATTGGGGGCAAGAATCTTGTTTGTTACACCAAAAGGGGATCTCATCCCTTAATCTTACAAATTACAGTTTCCTTGTACCAAAAAAATTGTAGAATATGAAGCCCTTGTACTTGGATTTTGACAGGCCATACAATGGAAGATTCTCACTCTATTGGTGCTTGGTGATTCACAATTGGTTATTAAACAAGTTATGGATGAATATCAAACAAAGGATGACAAGTTTCTTCCCCACTATCATACATTTGAAGATCTCAAAACACATTTCACTGAGCTAATCTTCCAATAGATCCCTCACATGAATAACAAAGCAATAGATGCCATGGAAACAATTGGGTCCTTGATCACTATGCCAGAACATAGCACACAGTGTGAGTTCCTTGTTGAGGATCTTACGGTCCCTACTTATGAAAAACTGAATTCTGAAATGGTGTGTGAAATTGCTGATCCTAATTCCCCGTGGTACCAAGAAGTATATTCCTACCTTTTTGATGGTCATACCCCACTTACTTTAACCCCCAACCAACGTAAAACCTTCATTCGCTGCACTTCCCAATACAAAATCCTTGCTAATACCCTTTTCCGAAAGCACTTCGATGGAACTCTTTTAAGGTGTCTGAATTCTAATGAAGCACAAATGTCCTTGGAGGAGGTACATCAAGGAATCTGTGGGGCTCACTCTAGTGGACTTACTTTGTCCAAGAAGTTGTTACGCACTAGATATTATTGGCCTACTATGGAGCAAGATGCCTACATCTATGTGAAGAAATGTGTACCTTGTCAGCAGCATGATGATTTGATACACTCTCCCTCCCAATCTCTCCAGCCCACCATCACCCCTTGGCCCTTTTCACGCTGGGGTCTCGACCTCATTGGCCAGATTTTCCCTAATTCTTCCAATGGCCATAAATACATCCTTGCTGCTATAGAGTACTTTACCAAGTGGGTTGAAGATGTTCCTCTCACCTACACTACTGGAAAATAGATTTCAAAGTTTATTTTGAACTATCTTATCTATCGCTATGGCATTCCTCAAGACATTGTTATTGATAATAGGGGACCTTTTAAGAACAAGGATGTCATAGAGATATGTAGGAAATTCAACATTACCAACCATACCTCTTCCAAGTACTTTCCACAAAGAAATAGTCAAGCTGAGGCTACGAATAAAAACATCCTCAGAATCCTCAAGAAAATAGTCGATGAAGCTAGCCACAATTGACACCTTCACCTCAACCCTGCCCTTTGGGCTTACCGCACCTCCATTCGAGCCCCCATGAGAGCCACTCCTTTTTCCCTTGTTTACAGTACTGAGGCTATTCTACTCATTGAAACTGAGCTCCCTTCCCTCAGAATTTCTCTCAAGAATTTGTTGTCCGAAGAAGAATATAGATTTTCCCGCTTGCAAGAGCTGGAACTCCTCAATGAGAGATGCCTCAATGCCCTAGACCACCTCTGCATGTATCAAAATTTTCTTCTCCTTCAGTTCAATAAAAGGATCAAGCCTCGTCAGTTTGAGGTTGGTGATCTTGTCCTGCAACACAATATGAAGAATCTCCATAACCATTAAAAGAAAGGAAAGTTTGAGCCTAATTGGTTGGGTCCCTTCATTGTTACATCAAAATATGGTTCCGACGCTTATCAGATTGCGTCACCAAAGGGAGATCCACTCCCTAATCTTGTAAATATTGTACATCTCAAGCGCTTCTATGCTTGATCTATTAGTAGTCCATTATACAACAGAAATATTCAAAAATCCAAAAAATCAGAAAAGCAGAAAATCCAAAAACATTCAAAAAAGTAGCCAGCAAAGCAAAAAATCAAAAAATCAAAAAGCATAAAAAATACAAAAAGCTTGAAAAGAATATCAAAAAAGAGAAAGAGAAATAAATCCATCCATCTGCAAAAACCACTTCGGTGGCGCAATGGATAAGTACCATGGTGAAAACCTATTTCATGTGTCATGTCTAGTCAGATCCACCATCTATTCCCACATTTTTTCTAAGCAGCCTACATCGTCTTCCATAATAAAAGTCACTACCCATATCTATGCAAGTAGTTCCTTGACCATTTTTCCACCTCCATAATAAAAATTCCCGCATGACCGAGCTTACCATATCAATACTAAGCTTTGTTCCAGACATAATGATCACAAATGTTTCCAACAAAACAACCGATAGATTGACTTTCCTAATGATCATTCTATTCACAAGTAATTGCCAGCGAATTCCCATTTTTATCAATCAAATCTTTGGCCCATTAGGATGCATCCTTTTGGTGTCGGATGTTCTATTAATCCTTAGATCAAAATTGTTCATGGAAAGAACTTTTGGACTGAATGACCACTTGGTCAGGATGTCGTTTTGTTGATTTTATCTTGTGTTTGCTATGTCCTTATCGCGACAGCCTCGATCTTTTATATCTTGGTTCGTTATGGTGAGTATATGGTGAAATACATGTCATTTGTGGTATTATCTTCTTGTCATAGTTTGTTAGTGCATTTATGTTTTGATATTTGGTTATGACTATGTATGCCTCACTAGGGGTAGGATTCATGCATCTCACATCTCTCAAAAGATCTAGATGTACTACGTATTCTCATGAGTAACATTTCATAGACCTCATCATATCTGATATCTCACATTCTTGTTCCTAAAAACCTATTTGTCTGAGAGTCTAGTCCATGAATAGGAACCATGTCACTTGTGTTTTCTAGCACATGGTGCATAACTCCTTTTGCAATATCAAACTAGGGTGTTCTCTCCAGCATTAACATGGTATCAATCCCACTATCATCATATAGTTAGTCTTTGCATTGTAGTTAGGTCATATTGCACTTTGATTTTTCTCTTGGCAAAGGTTTCTATTTATTCCCCTATCCAGTCGCCTAAGTGATTTTATCAGACCTATTTGATATACACAAAAATAGTGTCCTCATGTGTCTCATCCTACATTCATTCATTAGGTTACTTTTATTCATTCAGTTCATTCATTAATCATTAATCAATACAATTATATTGCTCATTACAGTTGCAATAAGGTTACCTTAGTTATGTCATTCATTAATCATTACTCATTAAGGTTACCTTAGTTACTTCATTCATTAATCATTGCTTATTAAGGTTACATTTAGTTACTTCATTCATTATTGCATTTAGTTCCATTACATGTTTTAGTTGCATTGTTACTTCCTTTTAATCATTATTCATTACCATTGCATATAGTTACATTTCATTCATTTAGTTGCATTGTTAAGTCCTTAAACATTTTTTATTCATTCATTTTAGATTCATTTCACATTTCACAAATCATATATGCATTTACATTTATTCATCATCACATTACATCAATACATGACAAAATATATCCATCTATAAGCATTAACACATCTAACATCTATATATCTGCATCTCATCCCTGCATCACAAATAAGTCAACATATTCATATACATTCATCTCATCCTGCATATTAGTCATAAACATCATATAACATCTGTAATATAACATCATAATGCATCCATACATCCTACATAAACATCACATCATATAGCATCATAAATAAAG
>MU223165.1:839427-899024 GCA_018584345.1 Thuja plicata
GATGACACCTTCTTACACTTTCTAAAAGTGTTCTATTGGCCCAAAACTCTTACACCCTCTTACACCTCTTACAAGATCCTTCACATGTGTACTTTAAGTACACTTTGACCCATCACATCCAAATTTTCTCACACATGTGTGAGTAAAGTGGGCCTCTTACATGGCTTATGTTTCCTTAATGTGGCACCTATGTGGATGCCACATGAGCTCCACCTCATCCAAGCCCTCTTTCTCCTCCAAAAAATCTATAAATAGAGGCCATTGTCAAGAGCAAATCATCTCTCATTTTATGCATTGTTATCATGTTAAAATAGCTCTAGAATTGCATTAGTTCATGTTTTCAAATCTTAGCTCTTAGTTCATTTCATGTTTAACTCATAGTTGAATCTAGAAATCACATGTTAGGATAATGGCAAATGAATTTAGTTTTATCGTCTCATGCATATCATCCTAGCTTAGTTGTTTACTTTGCATTTCAATCATATGATGAATAGCTTGAGACAAGTTCTTCATACTTGTTCTTGAGTTCTTCATCCATCCATTAGTTTTCATTCTAGTCTCATCCACCAAACAATCAAGTGGGATTAATATATTGTGTTGGGAGACCACACCCACAAACCTTCTCTAAGAGAAAATCAACAAGGCATTGGGTGCCCTTGTTCAGCTCATCGGAGGTTGTGATGGAGTCCATCGTTGTTTTTATAATATGATTTTAGACATGTTAGTATATTTAAATGATTTATATCTCTAACATTTGCATATCTAAGTGTGCTCCCAACAGGTAGGATTTCAACACATACAGTCTTCCCTTGCAGAACCTAAAATCAAATGCTTCCTTTGGAGTCTCCTCTTACATAAGTTACCTTTTAAAATTCCCAGTGGTGACCCATCTATATGCATATTCTGTAGGCTCCCTGAATCTGTTGTCCATAATTTTTTTTAATGCCCTTTTGCATAAGAGGTTTGGATAATTTTTGGTTTAGTTGGTAGAATTGATTTTTCCCTCATTGAGATTATATCTAGTAACATCAAGGGTCTTAAGTAGCCATTTTATAAGATTTTTTCCCTTCTCTCTTCTTTAATCATGTGGCACATATGGAAGTTAAGAAATGATAATGTATTTGGTTGCTTTTCTAGGAACCTTACTGAGTCTCTGAGGACGCTCATATTTCATAAAATTTATGTGCAGGCAAAAATTGTCGTAAAGATAAAGAAAAATAAATTGGAGGACTTGTTTAAAGATGGTATGGTTAGAATTGGCTCTTGGGAATTCTCTCATGGAGTCACACAGACATGGAAGGATCATGAGCTTTCCATGGTTTTATTAGATAAGTAGCAGCTTATAAAAATGAAGAGAGGAAACAAAGGGCTCAAGGTGTTAGAGTTGTTCCACTTTCTTCCATTCCAGGAGTAGATATCCCCATAGCAGAGATATTAAGACACCCTTATGAGAAGCATATAAGGGATGAAAAAATCCTTAGATGGAAGGAAGGACAACAAGGATGGATGAAATGGTTCCCCTTAGGGAGGATGATATACTGTGATAGTTTCATGGTACACCTTGGTTATATCTACAGGGATGATCAATTTTGACATGTATTATCCATTACATTATAGTTATAGCTTATAGGTACTAGTAGGCATATATGTATGTTCATTTTTGTTCATGTAATATATAGAACATATATGTTTGGGTACTTGGTATACTAGTATTAATACAACATCTGATGTAATGATATTTTATGGCAACATATATCTTTACTCTAAAAAAATGCAAAATGAGAAAAATATAAGAAGTTATATATCAAAAGTCCTCTATTGGTTCCCCCAAACACAACTATAAGGTTTTTTTCATGATTTTGAGTCTTTTTTATAATTTGACCTCCGAATTCTCCTTAAAAGCCTTCTACCTACAAGTTCAAAACTCACCAAAACTCATAAATAGACATGTTAGAAGGGAATATTTGCATAGGGTTCACAAAAATGCGATGCATGAAAATGTAACAAAAAAAGAACAAGCATAAGTAACTAAGCCTATTCTAAACATAGACTTGCACACCTCAAACATATTTAGGAATAAGCATATAAATATGATGAAATGAAATAAGAGATAAAGTTAAACTAATTCAACACAAAACATGCAAAGCTCAAAATGCAAAAGTGTTGATAATGTTTCTATGAAGGTATGTGGTTTCTCACTAAACCTGTGACATAACAATGCATGAAGAGAAGATATGAGGAATGTGAAGGCTCTCAATTTATAGGATTTTGAGAGAAATGGATGGTTGAGATTTAAAGTTAAATGGAGGGCTAGGATTCATTTGGATCAATGAGGTGGATGATATGTGGAGGCCACATAGGTAAAGAGTTTACAATTCAAAAGATGAGTTGTTTCTCACACATGTGTGAGCAACCTTGGGGAGTTGGAAAATAAATATAAAATGGGGGACAATGTAAGAGTTGACAGGCTCAAAAAATCTCACATGTGTGTCAGCAAGTCTCAAGGAGAAAGTGGAGACAAATGTGTAAGAGATGGGTGGCTCAAGGTAAGTACATATGTGTTGGGTGGCTCAAGGTGGGTTAATTCAAATTTTAAAATGTGCTCACACATGTGTGAGACAATTTTAAATTAGTGGAAATGTTAATGGGTGTAGAAATCAAGAAATTAGGCTAATTAATCAAGGGTTAATTAAGTATGATTTAGGGAAAATGTGGGGGATTTAGGCTATACACTAGTTTAATTATTTTAGGATTAATTAAACTCTAGGACAATGAGATATGATAAGATTAAATAAATGTAAATTTATTTAATCAAGGGTAAGGGATAAAGGTGATGCAAATTTATTTAATTAAGGGTAGGATAAAGGCTAAATTTAATCAAATAAATACAAATTTATTTATTTGGGGATAAGGTAAAGATAAGTATTATTAAATAAATAATAAATATTTATTTAATTGGCAGGATAGGATAAGGGTAATTGTGCTCACGTGTGGACACTTTTTGGTGTCTACAAAGTCTACATTGCAAGTCCAATATGGACATCTGATCATGCACCTCAATCCCAATAAGTTTAATAAGCATCTAGTCACTATAGAGGGCTTATTTAATTCATATGATTAAGTAAAGAATAAGAACATGCACCTAGCTTCAAAGAAAGTTGATTACAAATCAGTCACTATTGTTGAAGGTACGACATTGAATTTGGGAAAGGTTGTTCTATGACTAAACACGAATTTTTTGTTAACCTTTGTCAAAAATATGATGATGTAACTGCTTAGACCTATGAATATTTAAAAGGGATTGACCCTAGTTTGGATCAACATACTTTATAATTAGATCCATATGCAAAGCTAGTTAGACAAAAATAGAGACCTTTAAATCCCAAAATAGAGTCCTTGATGAGAAAAGAGTTAACCAAACTCATAAAGGCTAATATCAATTTTTCATATCAAACACTCCTTATAGGTATTCAATCTTGTTCTTGTTAGAAGGAAGAATTAGGAAATTAGATTATCTGGAGACTTTAGAGACCTCAATAGAGCCTCTCCTAAAGATCATTACCTCTTTCTCTCTATAGAGAAGATCCTATCAAGGGTTAGTGACTCAAAAATACTTCAATTCTTGGATGGCTATTTAGTATATAATCAATTTTTAGTCCAAGAATCAAAAAAAAATAATATCATGTTTACAACTAAATAGGGAAACTATACCTATCTTAAAATGTTATTTGGTCTAATCAATGTAAACTTTCTACATTCCAAAGAGTAATGGACATGAATTTTAGGGGTGTAATAATTTTTTTTTTTCTCATATACCTTGATGATAAAACAGTTTATTTAAATCATGCAGATGATCATTTTGATCATCTTAAGAAAGTTTTCATCAAGTGTAGGGAGTGTGGTGTATCTTTGAATGAAAGCATGTGTGTATTTTCTACTATGTAAGTAAAATTTTTATGAGACATTGTATCTAAATATGGCTTGGCCATTGATCCAAAAAGGGTGGAAGTCATTCTTTCTCTTCCATTCTATAGTAACAAAAAGGATTATAGATTTTCCTTGGTAGGATCAACTTTGTGAGAAATTTCAATCCCAACCTTGTTGCTATGAAAAATCCTCTCACATCTATGTTGAAGTAGAATTCAATTTCTAGTTGGACCAAGGAAGGGAAGGCTAGTTTTGAATACATAAAGAAATAAATTGCGTAGGATCCCACATTTTTAAATCCTAATTATGAAAATGATTTCATCCTCTATACCATTGGAAGAAGTATCTTAGTTGTTTTGACACAGTTGAATGATGATAGTTTAGAGAAAACCATTGCTTTCTTCAATGAAGGATTGAATGATTATGAGCTTAAGTATAGATACGTAGAGAAGTAGGTCCTATCTATTGTTAGATCTCTAAAGAAGTTTAGACACATGTTGTCTAATAATAGGATGTAACTCTTTATTCCACATGCTAACTTAAAGGATTTCCTTCTAAATAAAGATATCAAGGGGAAGAAATTTGAATGGTAATAGAGGTCATGGTATATGACATCAACATCAATATCACAAATCTTGTAAGAGGTAGGGGCCTATGTGAATAACCTTTCTCATATTTTAAGACCCCTTTAGAGGTTTCCCTTGTGTTGGAAAAAGAACCATTGACCAACAATGAAAGATAAGATAGATGGATTAATGACATGACTACCTTCTTGATGGAAGGTAGATATCCTCAAGTTTTAGATAGGACCAAAAAAGGACATTTAAGATTGTAGTCCATTCCCTAAGTTCTAGTGGATGGCATGCTTTTTAGGAAAGACTCTATTGGAATCTTATTAAGATACATAGGGTAGGGCCAAGTCTGTAGAATTTTAGAAGAATTGTATGATGGCTACTCGGGTGGTCATTTCTCTGCAAGGACCACAACAATCAACGTAATGAGATCCAACTATTATTGGCCAAATATATTCAATGCCTCTTACATATGGGTGAATAATTGCAAAAAATGTTCTTTCTTTTGAGGAAAGAAAAGGTTATTTACCCTTCCTCTTCACCTTATTCAAGAATAAAAACCATTCACACAATGAGGTTTAGAATTTATTGGCATGATAAAACTACCTTCAAGTGGTGGTCATAAATGAATCTTGGAAACTATAGATTACTTCACCATGTGGATAGAGGTAGTAAACGATTCCATGAAGGCTTCAGTGTTGGAATTCCTTAATGGAATTATAACCAAGTTTGGTGTTCCTTCTATTATAAAAAAATTCCAAAGATTTAGTTGGAGCTAAAATTATTTCTTGGACAATTAAGCATGGGATATATTTGAAAACATCATCAAATTGTTATCCTTGAGGAATTGCTTAGCTGATTCTTCCAACAAGAAACTCATCAAGATAATTAAAAGAATAATTGAAGAAAATCAAAGGTCTTAGCATACTGAATTGAGGACAACCTTATGGGATGAAAACATTACTCCCAAGAGAGAAATTGGTAACTCTCCTTTCATGCTATTATATGGGGAGGAAAAAAATATTATATTGTCCCTTGAGTTACCCTCTCTTGATTTAGCACATTAGCTAGAAGTGGTGGAAATGATGTCATGACAATTAGGCTAGATAAATAAATGGAGCTAGAAGAAATTGGAAATTAGGATATGAAGAAACTTGAGATTAATTAAGAGAAGGTCAAAAGATATTTTGACAAAAAGGCTACTCATAGAGTATTCAAAAAGGGATACTTCATGCTCAAGTGGGATGCAGACTATGCCAACTCAAGAAGACACTCCAAGTTTGATCCCATATGGAGTGGCCCATATATTATCACTAGCTGAAAAGAGGCCAATGAATTATAGTTGTCTAGGTATGATGGTGAAATCCTTTCCATTCTAGTGAATGGAATCTATCTCAAACCTTTCTTCTAAGGGAGGTTTGATGATATTTGTAGATTATTTGTTCTTGTTTATCAATAAGTGCATGAGCATAGTTTGGTTCCTTTTTTAGAGATAGACATATTTTGTTTTTTTTTCCCTTGTTGTAGAAGTATCTTGAATCTGGTCCAATGGATACCTCAAGGATTTTGATCTCATGTTTAGAAGGAAAACATCCCACTGAGTTTCTAGAAATGTTGGCATTTTTCATGGCCCCCATTAGCCATCACTAATAATCGATCTGAGATATCCAAAAATGGATAAACCCCTTTGTATTTCATAATTTTATAAGGTTACAGTCACAAACCTTCTCAAACTAAACCCTTGCTAAAGAGCCAAAATAAAACCCTAAACCCTAGCAGATAGTGCACACTAGTATACTTTGCACTCTATTTCTTTTTTCTCATTGATTGGATAGTCCTAGTTGACCATCACTTAAGCTAACAACTGGAGCCTCCTTTATTGTTTTATCACCAACCCCATTTACCTTTTAACTTGCATCTCTTTTACACCTTAAGATAGACTTATTTTCCCACGACCCCACAAAGGATTAACCCCTAACATGTTTACCTCCATAAGCTAGTGGGGTAGTAATTACACTTAGTTGGATTCCTTCCTTGCATCCCCTAATATTTTATTCCCTAAATTTGTTTTCACTCATGGGCCTCCATAGAAGTGGTGGTCTCAAATAATAGATGTTTCCTAGTATTCCCTTGCATCAAGCTACAATCAACAAGGGTTGATCGAGTGAAAGTGGAGTAAAGGGGCCTAGGCTATTAATAGTTCCATATAGTATTATGTAGTGAGCTCTAATAGAATAAATATGTTAGTGGGATGTCAGGGAAATTGAGTGCCTAATATTTTTTGTTCCCACATCTCCTCACAATTTCTACCTCCAAGCCTTTTGCAACCTCAATCTTACAAGGAAGTCTTTTCCCTATTATATTTTTTCTTCCCTTCATTCCCTTGCAGTTATTTATTCAACAATGTTAGTGGTTGTGGGATGCTGGGGTAGACCCCTTGTTGGATATCCATCATAGTTTACTCATATTCCCTAAAACCAAAGGATGGGTACCAACTTTTATCTGAAGGGACTACGAGACATTGTCTGATTGAAGATCGATGAATATGATTCAAAGGAGCATTATGGGGGAGTACCAACGATATCTTTTTCATTCATTTATGTGCAAAAGAAAAAATAAATAACCTACAATTAAACTTGAATCGAGGGTGTAAAATTCAATGGTGATGGTGCATGTACCAAGAAAATATGAGATACTTTAATATCAAGCTACCTCTAGTGAATTCTTTATAGATTGATAAAATCCAAACAATTTTATTACTCCCCTCATTTTTACATGCATCCAAAGACTCTTCCATGCCAATTTGTGACTTGAAAATGACATTCCTTCTCTTTCAAAAGTGAAATCATGTCATACCTTGTTACATATCCATCCTGAAGTATGGTTTTCATCTCATCCACTATATGGAAATTTCTTGTGGCCTCCTCCTATCACTTCTAGAGATCAAATATGCCCACTAAATATAAAATCATTGGAGCTAATCATTTGATTAGTTCTTTTTGAAACCAAACCCTAGTTAAGTTAGAGTTTTGATTCAAATTTAGATAACTAAGTTATGCTTGATCTATAAAGGTAATCATGTATCATAATTTTAGGTTTCTCTCCCTTGTTCTCTTATATAAGATCATTTTTTGTAACTGTAAATTTGCCTTAACTTTTTATTAATGAAATACTTTATTTACATATTCTCACATTTAGATATCCTATGAGAATCATCTTTCTTTTTTAGTGTAATACTTTTTTCTCTATTTCTAAATTTTGTGTCATGTTAATAATGCTTATAGTTTTTGCAATGTGAATAAATCTTTCCTTTAAACATCTTATAGGTCCTAACCTTCGTATGTGTCTTTAGAGGTTGATTATAATAGAGATTTGTGTATATTTTGGGATCTTTTGTTGATGTTTTCTGCAATCATAGGTAGGGAGAAATACATTCTTATCTTGGTGCATCACCTCCTTTCCCTTTAATTAATTCCTTCTTCCCTGTTTCTCTGCAAGCTATTAGAGTAGGTTTACAAGTAAGTTTCAAGATGATGGGTTGGCTCAACACTTGCACCCTGATTAGAGAGGAAGTCGTGTTTCTCTAAAGATTCAACCCTATTTAGCAAGGTCTCACTGTTCAAGGTTGTTTCCATGGTTCACAAGGTTTCTTGGGGGTCAAACACCAACCAAGGGCGCAAGATTTTGACAACAATTTTGGCACACACAGTGGGACTAAATTTAATTCATTTAAAAAAGAAAGACAATGGTTCACAGTTACATGAATCTAGTGTTCGCGATATCTTGAGAAAAAATATTTCATATTCATTAATGACATATTGATTTACATCAAGAACCACGAAGAACACATACAACATTTGGAGGGGGTATTTAGATTTTTAGAGAGTGCCACCTTTATGCGAAGGAATCAAAGTTAATTTTGGGATGTCAAAACTCCTTTATCTTGGTTACATCATAAGTGTAGATGGAGTGAGGGTAGGCTTGGAGAAGGTAAAGGTTATTTTGGAACAACCTACCCCTACCAATCTAGCACAACTTAAGGGATTATTTTGACTTTGTGGGTTCGATTGGATATTTGTTAAGGCTCTTAAATAGTTTCACCACTTACTAATTTGACTAAGAAGGGGACATTTTTATGGTCAGATTTAGAACATAAGTGTTTGAGCACTTCAAATAAGTGATATCTACATGTCCTATCTTGGCCATATTAGACTTCTTAAAACCATTTGAGTTAGATTGTAATGCTTCAAGTGAGGGGATAAGAGAAATATTGCTACAAGATAAATATCCCATCATGTTTGTGAGTACAAAGTTAAGAAGGGTAGAGAGGATCCGTTCAGTTTATAATGGAGAGATGTTGGTGATTATGCATGCCTTGGCTGAATTTAGACCATACTTGGTTGAAGATAAATTTATTATCAAGGTGGACCATAATAGCATTAAATAAATCATGAATCAAAAGAGCCTCAATTATAGACAAAATAACTGGGGTAGTAGATTTCAATCATGCAACTTTGATATTTTATGTCAAAGGGAAAGGAATATAGTTGTTGATGTACTTTCTAGGAGACCTCATATATGTTATCTCATGGATATTTATGTTGATTGGAGAGAGTTATTTGTGGTTAAAAATGTCAAATATTCATGGGTTGCAGGGATTATAGAGGGTACAACACATGATTACAAGTATACTATTGTTAATGAGTTAATGATATATAAGGACAAGACATTTTTGGTGTCTTCTTCACATTTTAACGTAAATATTTTAAGGACTTTTCATGATACACCCTTGGTTGGCCACCCAATTTTATTTAAGGCTTATAATATTCATGAGAGATTCACTTAGAAAGAACTTAAGAATGAAGTCCTTTAGTATGTCAGAGAGTGTTCAATTCACCAACAAAATAATAATGAGCATACATTTCCAACTGGTTTACTCCTATCATTGCCCATTCCTAATTAGAAATGAGAGTGGATTTTGATGGATTTTATTATGAGGTTTCCTAAGGTTCGGGGAAATATTATTATTTATATGGTGGTTGATCGATTGACTAAATTTTCTTACATTTTCACTATCTTAGCTAAATATATGGCAGCACAAGTAGCTATTATTGTCAAGGAGATATTCAAACTACTTGGGTTGCCCAAGAGTGTTGTGAGTGATAGAGAACACAATGTTTTGAGTATCTTTTCATAGGAACTCATTAGGTTGAGTGGGACTAAGCTCACTCCTAGTACGATCTACCACCCATAAATAGATGAAAAGACAAAAAAAGTTAATAAATAGGTGGAAGATTACCTTAGGAACTATGTTTCTAGATAGAAGAGAGATTAGATTTTGTGGTTGCACCTAGGTGAGTATTATTACAATACCACATACCACATGCCTATCAATATGACACCCTTTATATCTTAGTACTGATACAAGGCTCCCAAATTCATAGATCTTCTATTTGGATACAACATAATGCCTAAAGAAAAAGACTTTTTACAAGAGAGTCAAGACATCTTTAAAAAATTGAAGGAGAGCCTGCAATAAGAAAAAAAAGAAAAAGAAAAATCTGCGTGTTGATCAGTAGTAGATAGAGTATCATTTTTAGATTGGAGACGTGGTATATTTAAGATTAAAGCCATAAAGACAATCCAATCTAAAGAAGAGTGGAATAGAGAAACTCAAACTAAGATTGTATGGACCATTCATAGTTAGTAGAAGGGTTGGGGAGGTTTCTTACAAGCTTGAGCTAATAGCTAACATCTAAGTACACAATGTTTTATATGTATCTAATCTCTAGAAGGAACTTGGATACAATGTGGTGTCCTAAAATGTGTTACCACTATTGGATGAGGAGGGGAAAAAAATATTTATACCTGATCCTATTATTGACTTGAGACACCGATTTCTTCAAAAATGAGTCTTCACAAGTATTTGATCAAATGGAAGGATTTTCTAGTAGAGGATGCAACATGGGAGTGCTAACAGATTTTACAACATCCATAACTAAAATTTCTTGAAAAGAAATATTAAAAAGGGTGAACTTTAATGTTCCCCTCCTAACTAGTTGATAAGGAGAACTATTATCCTATTCAGTCAGGTTCTCATTGGCTAATGGGTAAACGAATAGGGAACTCTGGTGGCAATTTCTTTAATTTGGGCATAATTCTATTTTTTTATGTTTTCTAGGATTTTATTTTTAAATAACATAAGGTCTTAAGTGAAAACTAAAATATTGGAGAAATGTTATTTAAATATTATAAATTTAAATCATTTGAGGGTCCCATCAACAAAGGTTGTTTTTTAGAAGGGGGACTCCTAAGACTAGATAGTCGTAAGTGTTTTTAATAGTAACCAAAAAATAAAGGCTCAAGTTGGCATCAAACCTAGGGAGACATGAGGTATTTTGAAAAATTAAATTGAAAGTTGCAGAACCCTAATTAGCGCATTGAGTTTGAGTTTATAAAAAGACTATTGGAAACTATGTTCATTTATTTAGGTTATTCATGTTTGGAGTTTTGACTATGACTTCTTTGGAGGCTTTCTTCTAAGTTAGTGAGGACAAAACCCCTTTGTAATTTCATCTTCTATGCTCTTTAAAGATTTGGTTTGGGAGATCTAAGGGGTTTATTATATATAAAACACATTGGTTCAACAAAATAATTAAAGCATTCAATAAGTAGGGTTGTTGCAGATCTATAGAAGTTGATTGGACAAGTTTTTGAAGGGTTTTATCAAATCACATTGGGTGGTTAGGGGCTGGGAAATTCTTCCATCACTTCATTGGCAATTGGCACTCATAATTATAGGTGTGGCACCCAGATTTGGGAGTTTGTGAGTTTGATTTAATAATAACAGTGGTTCCTAGTCATCAACTTTTTTTGGGTATGTTTAGCTATGACTTGCAAAGATTTTTAACCAACTCGGTTGTTGTATTGATGAAAAATTCATTATTTTGATCAACACCTGAATTTGTAAAATTATAATCCTATATTGCATGTTATTTGTGTTGTTTCAAAATTTGTATTTGTTTCTATTTATTATTGTTTCTAGTTGAATGATCAATAAAACAAACAAAGGAAAAGAACAAACCACTTATGCACCTTTTGTCTAGTCTAAAAGATCACAAATAATAATAATATTTTTAATTGGAAAGAATAACAAGGTAGCATATTAAAATAAATAGTAATAATAATTTTTCAAACCATAAAATTTTGTTAGTAATTTATCTATTTTGTCAAAACAATATTGCAAGAAACCATAAACTTACAGTTCAAACCAAGGACCCATCCAACTATTGTGAGACATATAAATTATACAAGACCTTACAAAATACCCCTTTAAATTTCATTTTCTTCATGAACAAAGTTCATGTTGTGGAATTATGTTGTTACCATGGATATTTGTGTTCATAAATTTGTGCTTAGTAGTAGTGGGAAGTATTCTTCATTTTGAGCACAAGTTTAGGTACTTTTTAAAGGAGGCTTTTATGGGAAGTATTCTTCATTTTGAGCACAAGTTTAGGTACTTTTTAAAGGAGGATTTTAGGAAAGGATGTAGGAACATTTTATAGATAAAATTGTTGCATACATATCTACTAGGGCACTTGTACGTCTATGATTGTGCTCAAACACTAGAAGTAAAATTTATGGAGAGCACATCATTCACTAACATAAAATATTTTTTTGCATAGATCCTAAAAACTATAAGACATGTAGTAGGAAAACACAATGAAAAACACAAGCTTTCCTATTGAAATTCACTTGTTTAGTTTGAGTAAAAAATGTTTAAATCTCATTTATAGCATGAATTCACTTCAACAATATTTTTTTGGTTCTTCATCTATAAATAATTTACTCAGGATATTATTCAATGGGAAAATGAAATATGTTTTTCTAATGGTGTTACTTCATTTATTGCTTTTAATAAATAGAAAAGAACAAAAAAAATTCATCTAGTGGTGTAGTCCAATCTTATGTTTTTGTTTACTTGTAGCTTTCTTGGCATTGTAGTGCTCACTTTTAAGTTTACCACGGTATGGTTTTCATTACACTATTCACAATTAATGTTTTCTAGATATTGTTATAAATATGTAATGTTGAAAGAAAATGTAACAAAATTTGATTGTCAATGAAGTGTGCATTTTATCCTTGTTAGAATATAATATTGATCATAAATAATAGGACTTAAGAAATAATTGTGACTTGAGATACTTTCTAAAGAATAGTATAAATGATAGGAACAAATTATTTTATTTAAGTAAACTTAAAAGTGTCAGATTTATCAAAAACACCATTGAGATTAACCAAAGTTAGGGAAATGCCTAAGATGAGATTGCAAGATTCGATATATAAGAGGCTTCAAATATCGTGTTCCTTTTTCAAAAATAGAAAAATAGCAATTTAATATTTCATATTATCTTTAATTTTAATATATTTTGGGGTAATTAAATATTAAATTTATTATTTAAAGTTAAATGGGGTATTCAAACATTTGGGCATGACTTCTAACATTCTTGGATTATTTTTGGGTAGTAGTTTATTTGCCAAGTTTAAAGGTCAAAGTGGTTCCAGTATAATTTTAAATTATTTTTTTCTCCTAAATATTGTTGTAGGTAGTTTGGGCACCCAATTTGGACATGAATCATATTTAAAATAAATAAGTTAATCTCTTGGTATCATTGCAATTATGAAAAATCTTCTAGAAAGCATTGGTTTTCTTCATCCCTTTCACAGATAAAAACCCACCAAAAGTTGGAGTCAATGGATGAAAACCCATTGGTTATTTTGGATTAGAGAACAAAACCCCTTTGGTCTTGTAGGAATTCTCACACACATGTTACATCACACATAAGCAATTTTTTATTAATAGTGTCTTTTATTTGTATGTTGTAGGTTGCAAGAGAAACGTTTGTTAAAATGGTTGTAGATTAAATTTTTGAGTTTTATGTATAATTTGTTGTTATTAAGAAGTCTTTTTTATTGTTTTTTGTTGATTCAACACCTTTCTAGCACATGTATAATATTACTTTGGTGTTTTTATGCTTGTGTGTCAATTGTGTGGAGATCAAGTCGCTTGTAGTGAAGTATTAATTTACTTTATGATTTGTTTGTTTGCAAGTACATTTATATGTTATTGTAGTAGTAGTTATTATTATAGAATGATTCTATAACAACCCATTTTATGTACTTGCAATATAAAAACTCATTAATGAATTTTTTCAATTCCCAAATTCTTGAAGATCTGTAGAGTTATTTTATTACAGCACTAGAAAGATGGAAAAGAATAAAAAATTTTATTTGTTTTGTTGTTCATTATTATTTGAAACAATTAAAATTTAGAATTTTATAATTGGTGATCTTTCCAAACTATAGTATTCAGATGATTTATGTTTCCATGTGAGAGCGAGATTAAATATTGAAAGGTAGAAAGGTGGATAATAAGAGAGGAAAAAGAAAGAAATACTAAAGATGAGACAATTTTATAGCAAAAGTTGATAAATTAGCCCACTTTGTATATAAAATGTGGTCTTGACAGAGAAATAAGTGTTGAACATTATTTTTACACAAGTCAACTTGCTAGGATCTCGAGATTTGATTTTCTCTCTTGAAAGAATAATGAAGCTATTCCCAAGGTTCTCTAGGGTCGGTTCACAAACTGCTTGGTTACTCAATTGAAGATAACTGTGAATGTTCACGAGGAGGCCTTTGCTGGTACATTCAAGACATTGAACTTCAAGATAACCTTAGTACTTTTTGGTATTTTCCATTTTAACAAAGATTGGTGTTTTTAAATAAAAATGCAATTTTGTATTTTCAAGATGATTACTTTCAGATTTACTACAAAAATTAAAAGAGCAAGGTAACAAGAAATAAATAAAATTGCTGAAATGAAATCCTACGGATATAAATTGTTGTAAACCCTTCCTTGCAAATTGAATGGTGGAGAGATTTGGAACCATCCCATGAGGTACAAATTAGACAAAGTCACAATTCTATACCTAATTGATGCGAGTGTTTGGAGAGAGGATGAATTCACTCAGGAAAGATATTCAAAATCTATCAAATTGTGAAGCCACCAAGATGTGTGTACCCACGAGACGGATTTATCGTTAAGCCCAATAGATGATCCCTTCCACGGATTTGTCACAACAAGGTAGGTAGACCACAACAAACTCCAACTAATGTAAATACAAATTTGAAACACAACAAAACAAAAGGCTCTTTGAAAATAATGAACAATGTATACACATATTCACCAATTTCGCATAGATCGTACCAATTAACACACCACGAATGAAGCACCAAATGTAGATTTTTATTGCATTAGGAATCCAACCCTATTACATTGCCTTGGAGTAAAATATATAGAGTTTTCATCTACAACTCTAAATGTTGAAATTAGGGCATCAGAGAGTCTAAATTAATGAACATAAACTAAAACTAAAACTAAAACTTTGCTAAAAAGAAACTACTGTTAACTGACACTAAACAACTTGCATGGATTTTAAATCCATTTACAATTAGTTTTTCCATGCAAGAGGGATCAAACTCGTCAAGAAAAGAAAGAGAAAGAAGATAGCGTTTCTTTGAGAACTTGGGGTCTTCTTCTTTATTCTTGGAGTCCTTCTTTGGAATCTTCATCTAGAGGTTCTTCTTGCGGTGGGAACTGACAGGGGACCCTTAGTCCTTTCAAAACAAACTCAAGTTAAGTATCATTCTGATATGGAGTTCAATTTCCATGCAAAAAGGTGATCTCGCTGGAAACACTCAGAATTTCAACCCCTGACCTCTACTCCAAAGTTTTTAAGTACCCAAAAATGGCTAAGTGATGAACTAACTTTGGAGGTCTGAAATTTTTGGTCCTTTTGGAGGCCAAAAGGCTAAAAAGACTGAAAGGCTGAAATGCTTTGAAGGCCAAAAAGGCCAAAAACTCGGGAGGCCAAAAGGCCAAAAACTATATTAGGCGACGGAGCCAAAAGACCAAAAACTGAACTTAGCTTTTGCAGAAAAATGCCAAGTGTTGAAAACCATCTTCTCCAAAATGCTAAAGAGGTCCAAGGAGTCAGTTGGGGAAGACTTCTGGATGTGAAGCTTTGAGCCTCTATATGACTTCTTGCACTTCCTCGTAGTTTATCTCTTTCCTCTTTACCTTATTGACCTTTCGTTCTTTCTTCCCTTTAAATTTAGTTAATTTGAAAGTAAAGAACTGGATCTCCTCTTCATGTTCTGACATGCTTAGCATCTCTTATTTCAAATAGAACAATTGTTGTAAGACCTCCTTGGTATTGATACCTTCCAGAATATCCCTGAATTTTTGGACCACTTCTTTTGATGGCCATAAGTTATGCTTATCTTCATCTCGGTATAAGTCGAGGCCAATTTCTGTGAAGAAAACATCTATTTCTTCTACCGACTCCAAGACCTCCTTCTTCTTTTCCAATATGGAGGCTTGACATTTTTTTTATACCTTAATTATCTTGGCCATGTGTTTGATCCAGGTCTTAAATTTTTTGAGCTCTTCACCCTCATATATCTTTACCAAGATCTGGAAACATTGTTTCCTGATTATTTCTAGGTCTTGGAGAGAGGCTTTCCATTTGTTTATCTCAGAGTATAAGCTGCCTTCATTCTCCATCAAGTCTATTAACTCTTTAGCTTCAATCAAAATGACCCTATAAGGTTTAAACACCCATTTGATGGTCCCTTCTCCATACTTCTCGAAGTCACCTTTCCAATCTGCACTTGCTTGGATAAAGGACGGGGTCAAACCTACCGACAAGTTTGGGGTGTTCCTTTTTTCTAACATTGCCTGTAATGAGGCATCCAGGAAACTTGGATCAATAGGACCAACCATTTTGTAAATGAACCTCTTCAAAGCTTCATTTTGTTATGTCAAGGATTTTATGGTTTCCTCATCCTTGCTAATGAACCCTAGAGCATGCTTAAGGCCTAAGGCTGCCAATTTTTCCCCCTTCCCTTGTGGGATCCCCCAAATCTACCTCTTCAAATGTGTAATCCTCAAGGGTCACTTGTATCTACAAGGTGCTAGTAGAAAGAATTGCAACCTGTGCCTTCTAGAAACCCCTAGTGTCTTGGGTAACATAGGATATGGTCCTTGCAGGTATGGTGGTGTCTGTTTGGTGGAAGGCCTTCCCTACATACACCATACTTGTATCTTCCCCTTCCTCCTCATATGTATAAGTTCTTTTTCTCAACTGAATCTCTTTAGTAAACCAAGTAGGTTTACTAAATGCATTGGTTGGATCATACGGGGTAACATGGAGGATTGAATCTAAGCTTTAGGATCCTGGGGTTACCTCTTCTTCTGACCCTCTATCTTGTTCCTTTCCTTGTTTACCTTCCCCCTTCCCTTCTCCTTCTCCCCTTTCATCTCCCCTCATCTCCTCTTATATTGCCCTATCCGGCCCATCCTTTCCTTGGTCCTCTTCTCCTGATGAACTGATCAAGACTTCTATATTGAGGCCAGTCATGCCTACCAATGTGGATTTGGGGAACAACATAGTTTCCTCTCTTGCTAACTCTTGGGGAGTCAGGATGAAGCATGGTAAGGGAACATATGGTAGTCGAGTAGGTGTTGGAACCATGAGTGGCAGAGTAGAAGTTGAAGGAGGTGGAGTCAGCGTTAAATTTGGGAGAAAAAGGTGGCGGAGTAGGAATAGGTGGTGGGAGAAAGGTTGGTGGAACGAGAATGTGAGGTGGTGGAGTGATAGAGGGAGTTTCTCCTATGGATTTATCTCTTGTTATGTCTTGGGCTGTTGGGACATCTTGATTTCCAGGCCCTTAGTCTATGTTGGAGCTTACCTCTGTGATAGGCACGCTTGGCGCTCGATTGGTGAACTGAGTGGGAGGTGGAGTGAGGGTCACCTGGGGCTCAAAGACTAATGGAGCTCCATTATCATACCCTATTGTATGATGTAATACCCACCCATGTTTTGTTTTTTTTAGGTTGTGATGTCGTACTCTTTTAGGCATTGGTTCAGTGATTGACCGAATTCTTTTAGGCTACTTTCATGAGAGCTATTATTATTTCATTTGATGGTGATTGTTGATTATGATGTCATGGATTGATCATACGCATAGATAGATGTGATGATATTGTCATGTGATTATTATATGTCAATTTCAGATTATGATATACTTACCCCATACTTGCATGTGTATGGTTGTTTATATGTTGATTGTACTTGTTGATGTGTTGTTGTGGTAGAGGACGGAGACATAGTTACTTGCTTCGGCGAGATCCACACGTTCGACCGATCCCTATCATTGTTTGCAATGTTATATTATGTATGTACATGCGTGTTCTTTGATGATAGGATTGTAGGTACAGGGCATCGTCTTCCCTGAATTGGCAAGAGTGAGTGTGCCCATAAATATTCATCTCAATGGTAAAGAGGGGAGGTAACATACAGATCCAAAACCCTAACCTAAGCCTAATCATCCTAATGTTGGATGAGTTTCAGTATGACTACCTTATCCAGATTCGTCTAGGTTGACAGAATTTGAATACCCTCTCTCTTGAGTATGTGTGTGTTTTGCATGTGCTTGCTTTCAGGTGATTTTTGGATTATTGAGTGATTTTTCCATATTTTATGATTTAATGGATTATAGTTGAATTAATTATTTAATTATATCCTAATTTTATTTTAAATAATTAATTAAATTGAAATATTTGAATATTTTGATTTAATTAAATATTTAATTGAAAATTATAGTAAATGTGCTTATATGATTAATTAAATAATTAAATATTTGGTTGCATGTATTATTGACATAAATATTTAATCTATTTAAATTAATATTTTATTAATTACATGTGCATGAATGTGTTGAAAAAGTATTTTCAAATTCAAATATCTCAACTTGAAATTAGGAGTCAAAGTTGAGTTGTGGCAATAAAGAATATTTTAATTATTTAATTTGGATTTACTTTCAATTTTAAGTTGAGTAATTTTAGGGATTTACTTGGGAGTTATCATCAAGCTTTGCACAATTAAGGGAAGTGGATTCTCTTTAGGAGAATTCTCCTCTCATTTCCCTCACAATAGGTTTTTTAGATTTGGAGAGCTCTTGGTGATTTTGGGGTTTTTGAAGGATTGTGGGTTGTTGTGGTTACTTGTTGCTTTGAAGTTTTCGAGATTTTTCTTACTTGTGTGTGTGCTCGGATCTTCATAGTTGCCAGATCTGTGGTTGAATCAGGATTAGAGGCTTTCGGGTTTTCTATCTTCCTCAAAGGCACAGTTCTTCAGTTCTTGCATTGGATTCTAGGTAGGTTTTGTTCCTCCATGTATTGTTTTCAACTTTGTAAAATCTAGAGTTTTCAATGGTTAGATGGATGCATGTTTGGTATTTTTGCTTCTACATGGTTTAAAAGTATTTCTAGGTTTTTTAGCGTTTATAAAACCCTACATCTATTATTTTCATGTTTTTATATTACTTAGCATAGTGTCGTTATGCTGTCAAAATTTCGTGAATAAATTCCTTCTAGAACTCCTAGAAATCAAAAAATTAACTTGTCTATAGTCTACACTATAGAGAAAAAATAAATAAATTCCTTCCTTTGAAATCTCTTTGAAAAAAATTAAATTAGCAATGAAAAAACTAGTCCGCTGGAAAAATACAGTCATTAAAAAAAAACATCAGTAAAAAAAAATGCATTTCCAAAAAAAATTCAATTCAAAAAAAATAAAAAATAAATAAAAGCAAGTTGATGGAGTGGGGCCACCACCTCCCCAACCCCCAAGCGCTAGCATGCCATGTGAGGCTATTAAAGGCCTAGTGGTTTCCTAGGGAGTAGGGTGAGGGGACCACGTGGGGTCTCACCTCCCCCACGTACCCTCTACCCATCCTTTTTCTTTTCATGTGAGATGAGTTTTGGGTAAATGATGATATAGTTTATAAACAAAAGGGGGATTCTTCATTATTTAAGAGTTGGATTATATGTATATTAAATTCCTTGCTTTTTAAAGAATGTTTTCAAAAGTTTTTTTTTATTTGGATTTCATTTTGGTTTAGTTATAAGTTTAAAATATATTTATTGTTTATTTTATTAAATAATATTTAATGTTAATTTAAAAATGTAAGATTCAAATTATATTGTATTTAGATTATGTAATATGTTTCTTGTCTATATATATATATATATATATATATATATATATATATATATATATATATATATATATATATATATATTTATTTATTTATTTTAATTTGAAAATGAGTTATAATGGATTAAAGTGTTAAATATTTTACTAGTTATTTAGATTATGGATTTTAAATGGTTGTATATTTCTTAATAAAGCATTAATAATTTCAGTTGAAGGTTAATAGGTATAGTGGTTATTGATTTGTTTATAGCGTTATTGGCTATTATTTAAGTGTATATAGCATTTTTATGCTAGGAATTAATCTATTTGATTTAGGACATTTGAATTATTGTTTAAACCTAAGCACCATTAGAGCTGAATTTATGACGGAACAAGATTATAGTTTAAAAGTGAAATTTGTTAGATCTTATTTGGATAATTGTAATTGGTTATATGCTTATGGTTCTCTTTTGCTTATATGTGTTATTTTGGGGGCATTAGATGACCTAGGGTGTTACAGAGGCTGGATATGAGTCCTAGAGACTTGTTGATTGTTTATTCTCTGGTGTGTGTGTTTTTGGGCTTTATTATCCTAAATTGACCATGTTGACCCTTATGATTCTGTTATCTGATTGTGTACCTATATGTGACCATTCCTGTTGTATGGGATACTATATTTGGGGTATACTTGTGGGTTGCGACCTATGCTAGATCTATTAGGATCTATGAGCCTAGGGTAGGTTACCTAGATGTGTAGTAGGGGGTGGCTTGCAATAAGTTTCATGTCCGTAAGTGACTACTGGATTGCTTATTATAGAGTTTCTTAATAAGTGATAACTAAAGACATACTGAGAGATTAAAATGAACTAATAAGATATGATTCTCCTCACCCATGCTTGAGTGCTAGTAAAGACTGAGATGGAGGTTGAGATAGTGCTTGCCCCCTTACGAGGCGTGGGTTCTGGCATAGTTAGTGGCCTTGTCAGTTTGAGAGGTCGTTGGCTTTGTGTATGGTCACTTAGGTGCCAAAATCCATTGGGATTATCATGGTTGAACTTAAGGGTTAGACGTACATGATGACACCTTCCTTTACACATGCTATATTTCCTACATTGTCAGTTGCCTCTAGATTAGTGAGTCTTACCTTTCATGATGATCAGGATCCCTTGCTTAGTTGTTATTCCTTCTTGGTTTTGGATATCCGATTGGGATCTGTTGTTATCTCCTTAGCACGGTGGGGTGGACCTTTGTGGTTCCACATGGACGGGTGGTAGTGATTCTTTACCCATTGAGATTCGACATCCTTGTACCAGGTGCTTGATGGTATTTGTAGATGAGCTCTATTTGTTACTTCATTATTTATTATGTAATTTCATTATTGTAAATATTGTATTAGAGTATCGCATGTGATACCTAATCTGGATATTGTATATTAAGTAGATTAGAGTGATTGCCACATACCCTGCGACATGTGCAGTGGATGTGAGTTCATGGTGGTGTCATGGTTATCCATGAGGTTTGTAATTATGGTTATTTAAGTTGTATTTGAGTTATCTATTCGAATGGAATCTTTTGTTATATTGTTAGTTGTGTTTTTCTTTAAGTAATTCAACGACATGGAACCCTTGAGTCGTGTAATCTATGTGAGTGTAAGACATGTGTATAAATGGTAATTGCTTCCACATGAATGTATGTCTCTTTATGTTAATTTTTTTAAAAAAAATTATTCAGCACATATTGTGACATGTACTAGGTTAATCTCTCTTGGGTTCCCTGGCGGGGAATTACATATGACCTAGTGTGTCTTTCCCTAGGTTTGAAAAGCCCTCCAAACCTTCAAAGTTAGACATTTGGAACTCATCTCAACCTAATGCCTCCAAGGGATTATCTTGTTCCTTAGGATCCCCTTGGGGCTTCCTGGTAGTCTCCTTCTCTTTCCTCTAGTGATATATTGTCCTTTTGATTAGAGGGACCTCTTCTTCTTCTTCTTCTAGCTCCTCTTGTATGGTTTCTAGTCGTGGATACATAGAAGTTCTCTTTGTTTTATATGTTTTCTTCCCCTTTTCGGTGGTAGGAGGAGATTGTCTAGAAGTGGATGGGCCTTCATCTGGTGAAGTATTTGATGACCCCACTAGAGGATATATTTTCCCAGTCATTCTAGTCTTGGGAGCCTTATGCCTTGGGTTTGAACCATACTCTACCGCATGTTCATGGCCATAGAGTATGCTTGGTTTCTGCGGTGGTGCTTTCTTGTACTTGGGCATGGTATATTTCTCTCCATGTTGCTTATCCTCCTTATGTGGTGGATTCATCAATGTCTTTACTAGGATTGGATCCATCTTATGCAGCCTTTTGATCCATGTTTCAGTTGTTCAGAGCACATGCCTAGCTCAGAACTCAATGTTATCATTCTTATCTTTGTCAATTTCTGCATTTATGATGGGCTGGTTATATATTTTATCCGTAGTATAAATGGCCTCCATCACCTCATCTGAATCATATTCCCAAACCTTTGGGGGAATTGGGTTCTTCAAATCATGTTGTGCGAGTGCAAGGGACATCCTACAATAGTCCCTGATTCTAACTTTGTTGTCCTCTACACAGTTTATCGAATGGTCTTCAAGATGTGGTTCATGGATGTAGAACTTTACAATGATATGGTTGTATGTGCGTATGGGGTCAAAATGGGGAGGGAGTGTTTTATAAAACTAAAGTGGACAATCATCCCATTCGAAGGCCAAGGATTCGCAAACCTTCATGCCTGTTATGGTGTATGGGCCCAAAGAAATAGGGAAATCCCAACAGTGCTTCTTCTTGTGTTTTATTTGTTCATAGGCATCTGCTAGCTACCTGGCCATTTCTATAGTGATTACCCAATCAGAAGGATACCTGGGCAGTTTCTTCAGCTTCAAAGTGGATTTTGCTACCCGTATGTATGTGAATGTTCTAAATTGTATATAATAGGCCCCAACAGCCCTCACCTTGGAAACTTCTTCTTTTGACATCCTCTTCGTGGAATCACCCTCAATGGATTGGATGATGGCAAAGATGAAGGCATCATTGAATATCCTGTAGTTTGAGCTATCTTCTGGCATGTTTTTTCTTTTCATTAGCTATTAATACACAATGTGGGGCCATGCATTTGGATCATTTATGCTCCGCTCTTAGTGAGCCCTGGGTAGTCTGTCTGTGCCACTAATAGGTATACTATGTAGGTACTCATATATAATTTGGGATTATGTTTCACTGCAATCAACTGTTCATTCAACCTGTGACTGATGATGGTGCCCCAATTGAACCTGGCCTTACAGCCTCCAATCCTTTCTATGAGGAGGATCATCTAATCTTAAAGTTGGATGGACTAGGGTAGTCCATACACTCTACTTAGTCACTGCCGCTTGGATATCATCCTTCATATACCCCCTCCTGAGGTATATTTTGTCCAATTTTTTTTCAAGGGGTTATTTGAGGTAGTTGTCATTGAGGATCTCATATGCCTCCTCTCCCTTGTTCTGGAACCTTCTATTTCCTTTCTCAACAAAGAAGTCATATAACTTGTCTATGCCTTTATGAAGGTGGAAGACCTCTTCTATGATATCGGGTCTTATATCCAGTACCACCTGTCCCTCTGTGTTTTGGACCACCCTTTCATCTGGGTTGTAGTGGTTTTTCAAGGTCATGATTAGCTCTGATGATGTGACAACCACTGGGTGGGCTACTACATTGACTAGGGCTGAGAGGACCAGTGAGGTGCAGTCCTCAGATCTCCCTATTGGTTAGGAACATCTTGTTAGGAAATGATGCCAATCTATGTTTTTGATGTCAGTATCAGTGATCTCAATTTGCTTGTTCCTGATCTTCAAAGGGGGCTTATTCCCCTTGCATAGGTACTTCATTGGTGATGCAGTCTATTTCTCAGGCATTCCTATAGGAAGGTGCAAGCATCAATTTTTTATTGAAAAAGGGAAACTAAAAGAGAAGAAAAAATGATTAAGATAGGAAAATAGAAGAAGAAAATATCTTCAAGAAGCCAGAAGGTATATTTCACACTTTCGGCCCTTTCGGGCTTTCAGACACTAAAAACAGGTTTAGGGTCCAAAAAGGCCAAAAGTACGAAAGAACAGTCATTGAGAAAAAAAAACTTTTGGACTTTTGGGGTGCAAAAGTCCGAACAGAACCTCAGACTCTAAAAGTCTGAAGTCTGCAGGTGGGAAACATCTTTGGCGATTTGGATTTGTCAGCATTTTTGGACGTCTCAAAGGTCTGAAACATCAACAAGGCCGAAGATGTGCAGGAGACTTGGGAAAAAAAGGACCCGACCTAGTTTTTGGCCTTTCAAAGGCCAAAAACCTGTGATAAGGTGACGATAAGAAAAAATAAAAACCCTAACAAAAAATGTGAATGAGGACAAGACTTGATGAGATAAGGAGAGGCCTCCCTTGCAAAGCCAAGGGTGTAAAAACCCTAAGAACTTGGGAGGAGAGAACACACTGGACTGGACCAGCACCAGATGCAAAAGCCTAGGCCTAAATAGCGAAGAACAAAAAAACCACTAGGTGGCAAGGAAGAAACCTACCTCTCAAGAGCTAGGATTGGATGATGGAGACACAAAAGGTCAAAGGCGTAGAGAGATTAGCCATAAGGAGCGAGGATGATGAAATAGAAAATTCATCGTAAGCACCGAAGACATAGGAGGAAAACATAGAATGAACATATTTTAGGGCCAAAGTCTTTATATAGCCCATGGAGGATGTCAACACCTTTCAGTGTTTCAGGGTTTGAAACACCAAAAGTCTTGATGATTCATTCCTTCAGCCTTTCGGTGTGTTCAAAGGCCAAAAACATTGAAAGGGTTGGGCTTCGGCATTTCAGAGGACTCTAGGTCCTCTGAATTGTCAAAAGGCTGAAAAAGGCCAAAAAAATATTTGGACTAGGCTCAACAGGCCCATAATGAGACCTAGTTTTGAGGAACCAGGGAAGGGGCAGACTCAAAAGGCCAAAAGATAGAAAAAATAGGGGGGTCCCCATGGTCAGATGACCAAAATGGGGTGTGTGTTTTGGACCCACAACAATAGCCCCAACAAAAGGAGGAATGACCAAGGCATTTCTTCACCATCAAGACTCTTCTAGGTTGTAACTTTGCAGTAGAAAAAAAACCAAGAGACATAGGAGTCTACAATCTTCCTATGACCTTCTATTTTGAATTTTGTGCTAGTCTCCTTAGTGTGTTTTCATGTGTGTTTATTCCTTGACCCTCGATTGCGGTAACCCAAACATTTTTCAGTTGTTCCCAACCTTCGCCATGTAGACCTAGATTTCCTAGAAAGAGCTTTGCTGCTAGTCAGGCGTCAATAGTCCCAACAAAGTTTTCCCTGAATTCCAAGTATAACCTTGCTCTACTACAGTGAGGTGTTCATAGCCCTGGTAGAGGTTTTCATAATCACCCTAGTCTTCTTTGTCCGCTAGGTTGTAGCCTTTGTTTGAGAGTTCTGTTCTTTGGACAGTTGTTCTTATTTTTCTCTAAGAGCTTGAAATGCATTAGGATTTGGATGTAAGTTTATTCCATGCATTCAAGTCCATATTTATTTTCTTTGATTGACCTGAGTAGTGATTAGGCTATGCTACCCAGATCTCACACTCATGACCTCTTCAGACTACTTTTATTTTTCATGTGTTCCTATTTTCTTTCTTTAGCTATTTCTCTTCTTTTCTTTTACTACCGCCTTCGCATCCATTCAGACTTGGGTTCTGGGGATTGGTGGGTACCCAAATCTACGTACTAATGCTAGTTGCAACTGAAAAACACTCAAGAAACCAATGTTCTTGGGTGTCATTTATTAATGTGTTCTAGTGAGTAGGATGATCGAGCTTTCAACCTCTTCCTTTCTGCCAATGATTGATGTCACCACTTTGTCTTTTGGAGTGTTCTCTACACTATATGTTTCTTTGGAGAATTTGGCTAAGAAATACCTCTTCTCCTATTTAGGAACCGCTTGGAGTGAATCCAAGACACACTGGACCCAAAGCAAAAAGAGCCCTGACAAAAGGAAGAACAACCATGGACGGAAGAATGGACTAACAATAAGGGCAAAAAAGAAGGAAAGAAAACAAAGAAAGCAAAAAAATAAAAAGGATTATGATATAAGGGACAAAAGGCAATCCCACTTGGATCCAAAATAATGTTTGAGGTGTAGAAACCTAAATCAGATTACCTTAATCATATTTAGTGCCTTCTAGGACATATCAGCTAAGTAATTAAGCATTACCTAATTGACCTATGTCATCCCCTAGCCCTAATTAATTCAATTAATTAGCTATAGTCCTGATTAATTATTAAAAGAAACCAATAGATTAATAATTAATTAAATCCTTATTCCTCCTATTATTGAATACATATGCTAAATAATTTAATTCATTCATTAATATTCCCTTTAACCCCTAACCTAAACTATCCCAACCACATAACCTAGAGTTCTAACTCAACCCAACCCCTTCACACATGCTAACGTAACCAATCCCAACCACCTAACCTTGAGTTCTAACTCAACCCAACCTCTTCGTACATGCTAACCTAACCAATCCCAACCACCTAACCCTGAGTTCAAATTAATCCCAACCTCTTCACCCTTGCTAAACCTATCTTAATTCCTAATCCTAATCCTAAACTCTCCCTAATGATGTCACATTCCTAATCTTTGGATTAGGAATTCAATCCCTTCCCCAAAGTCAACAATCTCAAGCCAAGCCTATCCATATGCATTTAAAGGATCTTAAACTTTCATAAATTCCTCTTACACCCTCATTAATTCCTCTTACATCCTCATAAATGCCTCTTAAACCCTCTTTATGAGCCTTATCTTCTAGAGGCTTCTTGGTCCATTTCCCTAAATTGTCACATTCCTCCCTACTTTTAACCCAATAATATTATGACAAGTGTCACAATTTGATGCACTTGAAGAAGCACAATCCATATGCTCTCTTCTAGTGGCATCTTGACCTCTCTTCATCTTTGCATCTAAACCACCCATTTTCAACCCCATTTCCTATAAATAGAAGGCTCATTCCTTCACATTTCATCCATCTTTTGAAGTAACATCATATTGTCAATTTTAGCTTAGATAATCCAATCTTTGAAGTAGAGTTACCATGGAGTTTTCAATACCCAATCATCCATCTTGAAGCATTGAAGCACATATCAATTGAGTGCACATCCCAAATTGAGGACACATCTAAAGATCAAAAGCAACCTTGGATTCAGTTTTAGGGAGGTTTTCCCTCCTTAATCTTTATTGTTTTTAAGCTTGATTTTCTGTCCAATCTTGTATGTAGCTTATTTATTTAATTGTAGAATGCTTTAATCTAATTATCATGTTCCTTTACAACTAGATTTTCCTTGCTCACATTCTCGCACTAAATGTGATTAGTTGTGTTAATCAAATTTAGGTGTCTACATTCTAGCACGCCCAGTGGGACCCACTTCACGTGGTTCCTTTTCATTGTTTTTCTTGCAAACTAACCCTCTAAGCTAATGTGTTTTTGTTGTTTGAGTATTTTTTGCAAGCTCTTTTTTTCTTTTGCAGGTTGAAAAAGAAAAGAAGATGATATTCCTTCTATCTTCTTTCTGCTTTCTCTCTATTACGCTTCCACGAATATCATTGATACACAAACAAGAAGACTATATTCCTTCTATTTTCTTTCTACTTTCTCTCTATTACCCATTTGTTGAAAAATAGTCTATATCATTGGGACCGTTATTTGTAAAAACATGGGGGAAGGCACTGTAAACCTACAATAATGCACTCTTACTAACTTTTTTTTTTTTTTTACAGGTCTATGGGTTAGCCATCTAGTTTGGTAAGAAAGCACATAATCTTTTAATTGAAAAATTCCCATTTCACTTTTTGGTGTTTAAAAAGAATAGTGTATGTACTCACATCATTTCACACTTGGTTTTGGGTTTCAAAGTCAACAAAAGTTAAAGTCAACAAAAGTCAAAGGTTAAAAAGTCAACAAAAGTCAAAAAGTCAACATTTCTTTTTTGTGCTTAAAACAAACATGCAAAAAATCTCGAATGCTTTAAGGAAAATGAACAAATCAAACATCTAATTTTGGGTTTAAAACTAAACAAGCAAATCACACATCTTGTTTTTGGATCTTAAAATTGAACTAACTATCAAACACTTCACTTTTTGGGTTTTAAAATTTGACAAAGCAATCACACATTTCCTCTAGAGTTTAAAATTGAACATCAAACGAACTCAATCTTGAATGCATAAAGAAAAATTGAACAAGGCAAACAATATCTCACTTTGGTGCTCATAAAAAGAACAAGCTTGCGAGTTCATTTCAGTTTTAGATCAAACACACATTGCTTAACTTATCAAAAATCAATCATGTGTCTTATGTGTTTGGTGCACTTGCACAAAATTTTTTAGAACACAACCTCACTTCATGCACTATCCTCTCCCGTTGGCTTTCATGGTCGTTGGTGCAAGAGAAAGGTGATTGTGACCGTTCAAACTTTTTTTGTAGATCTACTCTTGATAAATCTTCAGATCTTCTTAGAGGGGCCCGTCCAGAAGAAGCACGAGTCCTTCTAGAGAATGACCCCAAACCGGTAAAATCCTTCAGCCGGTATATAAATAAGGTGCTAACCAAAAGAGCATCTATATCCTTTCAAGCTCAGGCGGGTCATGTTCAATGGTAGTTCGGACTAGATGAACTCCCCAGCATATCAGCATGATTGAACTAGGCTCTTAAGTGAGTCACGTCATACAAATTGATTGCGGGGACATCACAAAAATACTATCAACTAATCAATCGAGAAACCTACCTGATCCATCCCCAAAATCTTGATAATCAACTTGGCAAGGAAGATAGTAACTTCCCCAAGACATTCGCACATTCGTGCCACCCTGAGCGCTTGGAGTCGGCTAATATGACATCAAAACTAGAGAATTGTGCTTGGTGATGGCCATATTCTGATTAGCTATTGTGTGTGTGCCTACGTATGCGGAAAAAGGTTTTCAAGCTCACAACATCCTTAAGGTAGAAAGTTCTTGTATGTGTCTTCAGTGTTATAAACCTTGTGCAAAACAATTCTCGAACGTACACAAGTCTGGAAGTTTTGAAAGTCTTTTTGCCAAAGAGATTGACATTTTATGCTTCTTGCAAGGTTGCTTTGCCTCTTGCCAGATTGTTTGCTCCAAATCCTTAAGATTATCATTTATTCTAAAAAACATTCCAAGGCACACTTGTCATGGTCACTGCCTCATCCTAAGCAGTATCAGATTGAGCTCATGTCCTATTCCATCAAACACAAGAAAGTGATTCCAAGCCTCCATATCACCAAGTTGTACACCCAAGCCTCCAAATTTTTTCATCCTAGGTTCATAATTATTTCCTTACTCTCTTCTAACATTAGTTTCTTCTAGTGTCATCGGGTCCTTCTAGCAGAGCTATCTCTTCTGATCCTCCATCCTTTCCATCATATTTTGAGTCAGTCCTTCTTCCAATCCTAAGCTAAAGCTGAATCCTAATCTAAAATTCAATCTTCTATCTATCTTCATCCTTTCTTCCTATCCAACTCATCTACATCATCATGTCACAACTCTTTTATGACAAGTTTGGTCGTACCACCCCTTTTCCAACTTTATCCCATTCTGATGATCATGATATGGTTGATCATGGCACATATATTGAAAATCTTTGCAAGCTCACACCTATATCCTATCCCAATGATGAAGGTCTTTTTGATCATGATGCATATATTGAAAGCCTTAGCAAGCTCGCTCCTACATCCTATTCTAATGATGATGATGATATGGTTGATAATGATGCATACTTTGAAAATCTTAACAAGCTTGGTCCAAGCATCTCCCAAAATCCAATTATTCCTCTGCACTACCCCATCATGGTGCCATGCATACCCACTAGCACTCCTTATCATACCTTTGACAAGGGAAATCCTTCTTATCCTCCATCCACATCTCCTTCTTATACATACATGCCTCCATCTTATCCCATGGTCATATCTCACCCTTCATCTTTCCATAACAACACTACTAGCTACCTCCCTAATCCCAATCCACCATCTCATTATCCTCCAACCCATGTTCAAATCCCTAATCCTAGCCCTTCATTTCCTCCAAAACATCACCATGGTCCCCATGCTATTGCTAATCTACAATCCACTCTATCCTATCCATCCACCCCATCTTATCCCACTCTACCTTCTCCCATTCCTACCTATATTAACAAAAATCCCCTTCCCCAATCCACCTACCTACCTCAATCCACTTCATATTTAATCCCCCAATCCAGCCCTCCTCTCCCATCAGTTAGTCAATTTTGTGTGCAAGCTACCTCCATGCCTACCTATGTGAACTATTTAACCATACCATATCCTACATCCAACTCTACCCCATCATTCAACCATACAAGTTCACAAACCATTTCCACACCTACCTATGCGAACTATCTAGCCATACTATCTCCTACATCCAGCTCTACACCAGCATTCAACTATACAAGTTCACAAGACATTGCCACATATTCATCTGTGGACTATCCTAACTTCCCACCATCTACGCCTTCAAATTCTCCATCTCCGATATGTAAGTCTCCAAGGAGTTTCACAAGGAATCCAGTAGAAAATCCATCTCTTCCAGAGTCATGTTATATCGCTCCCCCATGGGAAAACACTAGTGATGAAGTCCTTCCATCTCCCGCACCCATCATTCCTCTTCAATCTCCCACACCAATTATTTCCCTTCCAGATCTCATACTTTTTAATCCTCTTCCATCTCCCATACCTCTTATTTCCCTTCCAGATCTCATACTTTTTAATCCTCTTCCATCTCCCATACCTCTTATTTCCCTTCCACATCTCATACTTTTTGATCCTCTTCCATCTCCTAGCACCATTGAAGCCCCCTCATCCATTGTATTCATCCAATCTTCATCCTCATCTTCTCCTCTTGACACTATCCACATCCCATCCCATGAACCTCACACATCCCCCTTTTTCCCTCCATCCAAATCCTAGATTCTCCCTTCCTTCCATCCCCTCCCTCTGCAGAGTCCATCCACACATCCCCCCATCTTCTCTCTATTCCAGTAAAAAAATCTCCAATCCATCCATCCAACCCATTTCCAGAGTCCATCCATCCATCCACCTCATCTGAAGAATCCATTCATACATCCCCCATCACACCATCACCATCAATCCAATCATGTCAAGACCTTGTCCAAAATTATGTTGAACTATCCATTGACTTGAATGAAGATTGTATTATTCTATCCACTCCATATTCAGATCCTAACATCCCACTCCATCCATTACATGATCCATCCACTCCACTTCTTAATCCATTGCCTTCCACTCCTCCATCTCAAGATCCTATCCTTCCATCTACTTCAAATCCTGATCCATTATCCTATCTGAGTCAAAGCATCCCATCCACTCCACTTCCTAATTCATCCACTCTTACAAATCAAGATCCTCCCACTCTACCTATTCCATCTCAAGATCCATTACCACTTCTGAGTCAAGATCCAAGCATCTCATCCACTCCACTTCCTCATTCACCCACTCCTTCACATCAAGATCCTACCATTCCATCTCCTCCATCTCAAGATCCATTACCAATTTTGAGTCAAGATCCAAGAATCCCATCTCCTCTACTCAATGATCCTTTATCACCTCCAATCCAAACTATCCCACCACCATCACTCTATCCCCTTGATCCACTCACATTCCTCTGTAGTGGTTCGCTTGAAGCAACAAAACTAAATTTCATGTCCACCATGTATACTCCTCCTGATAATGGACTCACATCTTGTTCCTTCAATTAAAAGTATCCTACCTTGACTCAAATGCTAAAAAATGGAATTATCAAGGCAAAATCTTAGGCCTAAATGAGCAAGGTATACTGGAGCCTATCTCTATTAAAAGACATCCACGATTTTGTGGTATTGGTTATGCACCTAGAGGTCCTTCATCCAAAAATTTTGGTACAACTAAAGCAAAGTTCAAGAGTGCTTTCAAACCCTCCATTGCATCTTCCTATCGTCCCTCTAAAGCATATAACACCATCCCCCCTCCTCCATTCTTGCAACCCAAGACAACCTACCATATTCCTCCTTCATCCTCTCAATCCATTTTGGGCCCCTATGTCCCAAAATCTCATCCCACATCTTATCCCACTCCTTTCATCCATCAATCCCATATAAGAAATCCCACCACTTACATTCCTAATCAGGATCAACAAAGGCACATACTGATGTGCTCCATCCACCATCCTACCTCCACCATTCCATCTTTATTTCATCCATCTCATGCAAGTTCTCATATCTCTTCCAATGCTACTCACTATAATTTGGATGCTAAATCACCAATGCATAATGCTACAGATTGACAATCTAAAGATTGTCATGTTCACTTCCAATGACATGCTCTAGCAAAATAAAATCCAATCAAAGAATGCACTACATCCCATGGGCCACAAAGGCCCACGAAAGAAAAAGTAAAAACTATGTGGATCCCAAAGCAAAAATATAACATGCATCTAAAAGAAAAATCCATTGTGGCATCCGAGGTTACTAATCCTCTAGCTGAGCGTTCCTCTCCTCCATCTTCAAAATCTATTTTGGGTCCTTATGTCCCACGAATTCCTACCAAGAATCCTACATCACATCCACAGCTACCATCTGCTTCACATTCACTCTTCCCACATCCCTTGCAACATGTGCCAATGTTGATCCTGGCAGCATCCCCCTATCCCACTCACTTTCCATCATTTTATCTGAATACTTCTAACTATCATATCCCTTATCCCACATATCTCCCCCCGCATAACCATCTTATCCCTTCATTTTCATAAGTCACTCTCCAACATAAAGTTGTGCCAACATATCGTGATCATCACCAAAAGAAAAAGGCAAAAAAGAAAAGCAAAAAGCATAAAAGCAAAGTAGAAAGCAAAAAAAAATAAAAAAAAAGGAAAAATAATTTAAAAAAATAATAAAAAGAAAGAGAAATCAATTCGTCTACTGGTGAAAACTTGGGAAACAAGCGCCTTGGACAAGTACCATGATGAAAACCTGGTAAACATGCATCATGCATAGTTCCTCTCCAGGTTCTATCTAAACTTAGGGGTAGTTCCCTCTGGCCACCATCCATCTACCATCCATATCCTCTCTTGTCATTTTCACTTCCTCCATCCTCCTCTAGATCTTGATGATAAATATATTGGCCACCATAGCTACATGCTTTTGGACATCTCTTGACATCCATCTCCCATCTCCCATATTTATCCACCCATCCTTTTATCCACCCATGCTTCCTTCCATCTATCATTCTACACTATCTTCCTCCCTTATCCACCCTTTGTCCTATCTTTGATTCACCTCCATCATCCTCTTGTTATCCTTTCTTCCATCCTATCATACCCCCTCCTAATTCTTCCTCACATGCATGACCTATTCTAAGTGGGGGCATCATAGCCCTTGGTGACGTACTCCTTGGAGACGCTATCACACACAATCTTCCTCTTCTATCTATCACCATCTCCAATCTCCCAATCCTTATCTTCCTCACATTCCATCTTCCTCTACCAAATCCTTCCATCTCTCAACTATTCCCCTCCGTTCATCTACCAAAATCCTTCCATCTCTCAGCTATTCCCCTCCGTTCTTCTACCAAAATCCTTCCATATCTTAGCTATTTCATCCTTTCTTCTCTCCAAATCCTTCCATCCATTGAACCTTTTCTGTTAATGCTTCCAACTCCCAATTCCTCCTTTCAGATATATTCCATCACTGGTTCCATCCCTTGTCATTGGTATCTAGCTCTAGGCTATCCCCATGCACCCAATGCCATTCATTCATGTCCTAATGTTCTTTTCTTCCTACCACCGCATGCAACTCCTATCCGCATCCTCCAGTTATCCAAGAATACAAGCAAACATCAAGCAGTCGATCCACTCATATCTTTATCCTTATTGCAAGTCTTGATCACAATCCAATCATCATCATTGGGATGCATCCTTCCCAAATCCTTGTGTTTTATTTGGGATTTCATCATTCCCACATCTAGAGCACCCCATCCACAATTCCTCTATCTTGGCCTTTTGGCTCAACTGGGGCAACATCATGCATATCTGCCTCGTCCCAATCCCAATCCCTGAGCTTCAGTCCTGTGCATATCTTGTCCATGTCAGTCCAGTCTTGAGTCTGGTCTCTCTTGTACATATCTTGCATCCTCGGTCAGTCTCCTTGCAGAAAGTGATCTAGTTCT
Source organism: Thuja plicata (assembly GCA_018584345.1). Classification (NCBI taxonomy): domain Eukaryota; kingdom Viridiplantae; phylum Streptophyta; class Pinopsida; order Cupressales; family Cupressaceae; genus Thuja; species Thuja plicata. Next base: position 873,330 of record MU223165.1, read on the forward strand.
ATTCTGAATCTTATGCTTCAGCAAGTTCCTTATGACAAAATCTTGGTTCAAACAATTTTCTCTCAACACATCTTTGGCCAATGAGTTAAAACAACAATCATCATCACCATGAAAATGGGTCCTTGAGGATGTATCCTTCCTCTCATTAACCTAAATCCAAACATCACCAGTGAAATGGGTCCTTGAGGATGTATCCTTTTTCATGTTGACCTAAATCAAATCAACATTCCACATCATTTGATCTCTCTGGAAAAAGGCGTCGTGTTATTGAATTTTTGATCTTGAAATTTGATTTTGGTTCTTGGTTATCATTCTTGATTCTTTCAGTTGTTCTCCTCCTCAAAGTTTCCACGATTATTTATATCATGGTATGCTACGAATGGATGCACCTGGGATAGGGAACTTGATCTTTTTGTTTTCTTCTTTTGAGTCAATCAGTTATGACCCTTGAATGTATGTAATTCATTTGGGTTCGCATGCTGCAGTTGGGAAATGTCATTTTCTTATGGGCTTTTCCAGCATCATTTTGACCATGGCTCTTCTGGGACTCATGTGTGATGCTGGGGTAACCCTTGCATGTTTTTTGTGTCATTCCTATGTATGTGGTACAACGTGACCTTGGTTCTTTATACCCTGGTGCATAGTATCATATGCTATATCAAAATAAGTGCTCAAATACATCCTGGTATTCCCTCCCAGAATACCCCTTGCTCAAGCTTAAAGATAATCTCCCCCCATCCAAATCCCCCCAACAAAATCCAAATCCTCAACAATCCTATCATCCTATTCCTACTATCCCAGCAGTAATCCTAATCCTACTATCCCTATATCATGCGAAAGATTTGTGTGCTCATCTATGGAGATAACTAGACTTAGTGTGAATATCAAAACACCTAGGATCATCCCTCCTTAGTTCAGCTATTGTTTTCCATTGTTAAAATTGAAAGTTCAAACTAGACTATCTTGATCATTATCTTAGTTTCAAATCTCATCATCATCAACGGGTCCTTGTAATATGTATCCTTCCTCTTGTCTGACCTAATCAATCATTATCAGTGGATTTATTAAGCCCAAGCATATCCTATCTTCATCACCGATCAAGAGACATCAAACTTTGTTCCTAGAAATTACCCTTGTCAAAACAAGAAACTTGAACTCTCTTTGAGAGGTTCTTCCTTTTTGTTTTCTTTATATCACTCACTCTGGTTACATCTTAGATAGCATCTTTTCTTTTACACCCCAGCTAAAATCCCATCCCCAGCCATAATCCTAATCCCATCCCTGATGCAAACTTGAATCTCCCATCCCTCAGTCTTCTACTTCCTTCTTCTATTCTTTCCCTCATCTTATCTCTCTTTGTCATCTTTTCAAGATGTCGCTAGGGCTTCATTGTTCCTCCCTGCCACCCTCTTGAGGGGGCATCATCCCTAGCCAAATTCTATCCTACATCGTCACTCTGGAGCAATTTTGTTGCCTACGTCTAGATCTTCGTGTCGTCTATTATTTTAAATATCTTTGAAATAGCGTTAGTCTAACACTATGTCGAAGAGGGGCAAAATGTAGACACCTAAATCTGATTACCTTACTCAATCATATTTAGTGCCTTCTAGGACATATCAACTAAGTAATTAAGCATTACCTAATTGACCTATGTCATCCCCTAGCCCTAATTAATTCAATTAATTGGCTATAGTCCTGATTAATTATTAAAAGCAACCAATAGCTTAATAATTAATTAAATCTGTATTCCTCCTATTATTGAATAAATATGTTAAATCATTTAATTCATTCATTAATATTCCCTTTAACCCCTAACCTAACCTATCCCAACCACCTAACCTAGAGTTCTAACTCAACCCAACCCCTTCACACATCCTAACCTAACCAATCCCAACCACCTAACCTTGAGTTATAACTCAACCCAACCTCTTCACACATGTTAACCTAACCAATCCCAACCACCTAACCCTGAGTTCAAACTAATCCCAACCTCTTCACCCTTCCTAAACCTATCTTAAACCCTAATCCTAATCCTAAAATCTCCCTAATGATGTCACATTCCTAATCTTTAGATTAGGAATTCAATCCCTTCCCCAAAGTCAACAATCTCAAGCCAAGCCTATCCATATGTATTTAAAGGCTCTTACACCTTCATAAATGCCTCTTACACCCTCATTAATTCCTCTTACATCCTCATAAAATCCTCTTACACCCTCTTTATGAGCCTTATCTTCTAGAGGCTTCTTAGTCCATTTCCCTAAATGGTCACATTCCTCCCTACTTTCAACCCAATAATATTGTGAAAAGTGTCACAATTTTATGCACTTTAAGAAGCACAATCCATGTGCTCTGTTCTAGTGGCATCTTGACTTCTCTTTAGCTTTGCATCTGAACCACCCATTTTCAACCACATTTCCTATAAATAGAAGGCTCATTCCTTCACATTTCATCCATCTTTTGAAGTAACATCATATTGTCAATTTTAGCTTAGATAATCCAATCTTTGAAGCAGAGTTACCATGCAGTTTTTAATACCCAATCATCCATGTTGAAGAATTGAAGCACATATCAATTAAGCACACATCCTAAATCAAGGACACATCTAAAGATCAAAAGTGACCTTGGATTCAGTTTTAGGGAGGTTTTCCCTCCTTAATCTTTATTGTTTTTAAGTTTGCTTTTCTGTCCAATCTTGTATGTAGCTTGTTTATTTAGTTGTAGAATGCTTTAATCTAATTATTGTGTTCCTTTACAACTAAATTTTCCTTTCTCCCATGAGGAATTTCCCATTGACTAGAAATGGGGTCAACTCTCCATTTAAAGTGATTAAAAGTGTTGTCCCCCAAGATCTTTGTTATCTGATAAGGGTCTGTCCACATTTTTTGGAATTTGGTGTGGCTGCCCGGCTTTTCTTTTTCCTTATCCCACATGAGGAAAAGGTCAGAGATCCTCAAGGATTTATAGTGGCTCTCTTATCGAACCACCTCTTGACGATGACCTGGTGTTTTGATGTTGTAGGTCCAATATTTTTTTCTCTTCAAGGTTGAGGAGATTCATGAGCCTGACTTGCACTTGATCTTTGCCTTCCATGTACTAGTCCATAAATCTCAAAATTGGGATTTTCAAATTCATAGGGAATACTGGTTGCAAGACATAGAATATTTGGTATGGGGATGTCCCAAGGGCATTCTTGATCCTCACTTGGTTGGTCCATAGGGTGTAATTCAGTTGTGTTTGCCAATCCCAGTGATTATCGTCTAGGAGGTGTTTGATCACTGTTGTCAGGTTCTTATTGGTAGATTATGCTATGCCATTTCCTTTTAGATAGTAATTTGAGGAGAATTTGAGGATTACCTAGTTTTTAAAGGCCCATTGTGTGAGTGAGGCAAAGGAGAAAGAGGGATCATTGTCACATACCAAATAGAATGGCATTCCAAACCTAGTTATGATGCGCTCCTGTAAGAACCTTGTTATGACCTTTGTGGTGCAATCTTTTAGTGCTTGGGCCTTCGTCAAACATGTATAGTAGTCTGTAGTTGTCATAATAAACTTGTGTCCTATAGATGAAGGGGGTTTAATCACTCGAACATAATCTAAGCCCTATTGGGCGAACGAACGTACCTCATATACTGACTGTAAGGGTATTGCTATATTTCTCTCCTAGGTAGCGCTCATTTGGCAAGTGTTGTATGATCGCATGTGTTCACGAGTGTCCTTGAATATTGTGGGATAGAAATATCCCACTCTTAGGATTTGGTGAGCACTTGCTTCAGCTGAACCGTGCCCTATTCCATATTTGTCATGAAAATCCTCTAGGACATGTTTTACCTCCATTCTATCTAGACACCTGAGGTACAAACCCTCATAATTATGCTTATAAAACTAGTCATTCTTTAGCATGTAAGAGCTACTTTTGATTTTCATAGCTCTTCTCTATGAGCCATTCATCCCCTCTGGGAAGTGATTCTGCAACACGTAGTAAACTATGTCTTGGTACCATATATCAATAATCACACACTGATCGGTGTAGGTCAAACATACTAGACCTTCTTCAACTTTGGAGATTAGCTTTGTCATGCCTTGGCCTCTCACTAATTTCATTAGCTGGATCTCTAGGTCAAACTCTTGGAGGATTTCCATCCATTTCCCTCTTATCTCTCCCAACTTATTCTGCATCAATAGAGACTTGACAGTTGCGTCAGGGACTATCCCATAGACTTTGCTCCTCAAGATGTAGTGTCAAAATTTCTTTACAGATTTGACGAGGTCAAAAGACCATTTATCCAAGTTGGGGTACCTGATCTCAGCATCCTTAAAGGGGAAACTCATGAAGTCTATAGGACTTTCATCTTCACTTTCCTTATGTGTTAGGATGCCTATGCATGAGTGTTTAGATGCAAAGTAATAGACCTTGAATGGGATGGTATAGTCAGGACTGACGAGGACTGGACTCGTGGTGATGGTGATTTTTATTTCCTCAAAAGCTCTCTTTACTTGGACAGTCCATTCAATCTTAGCATCCTTTTTGAGTATGTCATTTAATGGCTTTACTATTTCCACGAAGCCACTGATGAAATTACTTACGAAGTTAATCTTCCCCAAGAAATATTTTAGTTCTTTGTGGCTATGAGGCAGTGTCAAATTTAAAATGGCTTCCACCCTTTTATGGTCTATGACTATCCTATTTTCCAAAATAATATGTCCCAACAACTTGCCTTTAGTTACCCCAAAAACACATTTCTTGGGATTAAGAGAGATCCCATATTTCCTGCATCTCTGAAGGCATTTTCTGAGATCATCTATGCAGTCAACCCTTTATTTTGAAAAGATTGTGAGATTTTCCATATAAATGATGATGCACTTTTCCACTAGACCCTTGAAGGCTATGTCCATTTCCCTTTGCAAAGTGGTCCCAGCGTTGATCAGGCTGAAGGGCATATGTCGATAGGTGAATGTTCCCCATTTGGTTGTGAATTTTGTTTTCAGCATGTCCTCTTCCTGTACCATTACTTGATTGTATCCTAAGTAACCTTCCAAGAAAGACATCATCTAAGACCCATCAACTATCTTCAATATTTCCTCAAGAGATGGGAGAGGGAAGTTATCTTTCTGAGAGGACTTGTTTAGTTTTTGGAAGTCCATGCACAACCTGATCTCCCAAGTCTTCTTTCTTGTTGGAACTAATTTCGTTACCCAGGTGGAAATTGAAATGGGAAAGATGATTCTGGAATCTAGTAATTTATGTACTTCCTTTTGGATCAATGGTTTCATCATGGGTTTCATGGGTCTTTGGCACTGTCTAAAAGGTTTGGAGTCTGGCTTTAGAGGAATATTATGTACTATGACCAAGGTGTCATAGGTTTTTAGTTCTCCATAGCTCGAGGCTATGAAATATCAATATTCAGTGAGGAGTTGGACTATCCTTTCCTTTTCTTCTTTGGTACCCACTTTTCTAATGTAAACTTCTCTTAGTTCTTCTTCCTTGCCAAGGTTATATGTCTGACTCTCTTTACCATCGGGTGCTATGTCTAGGCCTCTCTTTACGACGGCCCCATCACTGTCAAAAATTATTTCTAAATCTACCATCCTTTTGGTATGGCATTAGTCCTTAGGTTTATGATTCCTTGATCATCGAGATCTCCATGGTCAACTGCTTCTTCTTCTTCCTTCTCTTCATCTATGATCTATTTTTGAACACACCAGCACAGATAATGAACTCAAGGATGTGTTGTTCATCTTGGAAGACCTGGAAGTTAGTGATGTTTTCTAGGATGGCCGGGATGCAACAAGTTCAACTAAGAATTTCTTTAGCTTAGACTTCTCAATTGGATGTAATGAACTCATAGATACTGTGAGGGCATCGGCGACTACATTTTTTCTCCGTGGGATGGCCTTGATGTTGAATGCTTCAAAGTCATTGATTAAATCCCATGACCTATTTTGGTAATCTGAAATCCTCTTATCATTGCAATAATACTGGTTGCAAACATTCTTGACAACCAATTGTGAATCTCCTTGCACTGTTAAAGATTTTATTCCTTTCTCATGATTTAGGAGGAGCCCACAAACTAATGCCTCATATTCAGCAACATTATTAGTACACCGAAATTGTAATCTATATGCAACATAAAAGGACTTACCTCTCAGATTTATGAGTTTGATCCCCACTCCTACTCCTTTTTTTCATTTGGAACCATCGAAGTGTAATTTATATATCTACTTTTTTTTAGTAGGGATTGACTTGATTAGGGCCCCCTTGGGAAACAACATGGTCCTGAGTTTCTATTCTTTCTCTTTGTCACTATCCGAGGAAGTTAATTCTTCTTTCCTTTCCCTCTAGATACGTTTGGGATCAAGGAATTCAACACCTCCTTCTCCTTTATCTTCTAAAAATCCTTTGTAGGGTGGGCATGCTCCATCATCTGAAGTACTCCAGTCACCAGGCATGCTTAGGATAGAGATTTTGTTATCGGAGTTTGACCCACTATCTTGGTTCTGGTTTGGTGTGTTTGGACTGATTGGACTATCTAACTCTAGAAAAGTGTTACTCTTATCCTCCACCTCAAGGCTTCCCTATTTTATTGTAGGCCTCCCCAATACTCTCTTTTGTAGAGTGATCTAAGCTAATACTTGTGACAATGCTTCCTAGGCCCTAGGGCATGTAAATTTTGAACGGCTAGCCTGATGTAATCTGAAGTACCCTGGTAGCAACAAGATTTTGGGGTCTGCATCTTGACCTAGATGTCTCAGGCTTGTTTTCATATTGTCAATGAAACTTTGGAAGTTGTCGTTACCAATGTGCAACTCCAGGACACATTGGATAGGACTGCGGTCTAATTCTTCACCTTCTTGGATCTTAAACATGAGGACGTCATCCATCCAATAAGTGCCTAAATAAATCTATGTAAAGAGAAATTCATTAGGAGCATTATAATATGTGATCATCATTTTCAATTTGGGTTCAATAACTATCTTGATCTGATTGTTCAAGCCCCTCCATGGTAGCCAAAAATGAGTAAAATCGGTGGACATCCATCCCCTTAGGAATTTGGTCCATTCTCAACTTAACAACATCCTCTAAGTCTCTGGGATGTCTACTATGTGTACATCAATGTGTTCTTGTATTTTTGGACCGACAACTAACTGAATGTGTACGTCTTTGAGTACGTCGATTACTTTGAATTTAGTTTTATCCAATTGTATCACTACTTGGTTCATTATTTGGGGGACCATCCCTAAATTTTGGCAAATTGATAATGGAAAGACATTGCATGAAGCTCCTGAATCAATCAATAAATTTTGTAAGTTCTTCTTGAACATCCACAAACTGAGTAGGATTGGAGGAACATCCATCCTGTCTTTGAACATGGCAAGCAAAACCTTAGCAGCGTTGACATTAGATGTGGGTGCTCTTGCACCATTAGCTGATGGGCCTTGTTTTGAATGCTCCAGAAATTTTAAAAGGGCTTCTTTCTGAGAGGGGCAACCTTGCAGCATTTTGAACATAGATATGTTTTCTTTAGTCTTCTTCAATTCTTTGACTGCACTGTATTTGTCACTTGACCATGCTGCATTCCTGTAACTCAAAAGTGTGTTGGGTGGAGGGGTCACAAGAGAATTTGGCCCTTTAGGAGGCATGGGGTTATTTCTAGCCCAAGGATCTAGGGGAGTTGGTTGCTTTCTAGGAGGTATATCGTCGGTGAGGGGTTCTTTCCTTCTTTGTAAATTATATGAGTTTTGGTGATAATTTTGGAAGGCATGTACTTCAGAATATTTAGGTTCATTTTCTTTCTGGAATGGGAACACAAATTATTCTTCCCTTGCATATGCATATGAACTTTATCCATTTCTACACTCGTAAGAATTGAACATTATGGTGTTGAACTGAATGGGTGGCTCATCTGGATTCTAAGTATGGTGGTTGTAGGAGTTTCTTCCATATCCTTCATAGATTTGGTTCAAAAAAATTGGCCTCTACAATCTTGTAAGTATTGGCATTGTCTGTTGGGATGCTACCATTATTGGGTCAAGTATTCCATGGCCTATTGGGCCTCTATTTCTCGAATGATTTCTTTAGTGCATTTTTGTTGTTGTAGCTATTGAAACTCTGATTTGGATTTTGAGGATAGGTATTAAGACCAACAAATGTCTGTTGGTATCCACCTTGGTTTTGGGATGGATTTAAATTCATCCTAGTGATCTCACTCATGAGTTGTGACAAGGTTTTCTTCACAACATCCATCTCAGAGGCCAAGAGAGCATGATGCTCGGTTTGGGGCACAACTCTTTTCTCTAAAAATGCTACCTTATGAGCTTCATAACCAGGGTAGGTGATGGATGGTGGTAAGGTTGTGAATGGTTGTGCCATAATTAGATTCACCGGGGGTATGTGGGTGGCCAAATCTTGATTATTTTATGAAAATGGATGTGGGGAAGTGATGTTGTTAATGATGGGTATGGCTACGAAGTTCCCTTCTTGCGGGTCCATTTTTTGTGTAAATGTAATGGCCTCATTGTACACCATTTCCATCGTGTCTCTATCTGCAGGGGGAAGCCTTCTTAAGAAAATTGAGGTGAAGGGATCTAGAGATTTGAGGTAGACTTGTATGACAGAAGCATTTGGTATAGTATAAGGAGCTTCTAGATTTTCATGCATTTTGTAGAAACAATAGTTGAACATGGTGATCGGCTCCTTAGGATCCTCCCTCGTCTTTATGAACTGATGATGTGTCATGGCCAGATCTACATACAACTTGAATTGATTGAGAAATTTGGTTTCGAATTCATTCCATGCTGAGATAAACCAACTTGGTAAATTAAGGTACCAGTTGTACGCAAATTCCCCCAAAGTTTATGGGAATAAATGGAAAATGACATCTTGGTGGGCAATTTCCTTGTGATTGCAAATTTCTTTGAAGGCACGGATTTCCTCTTCAACTGTCCTTAATTTTCCATATATGAAATTTGTGTAAACAATTTCTAGATTTTTTGGGCAACTCATAGAGTTGCCCAAAAAAATTCAATGGTGAGCTTTGCACGTTGGCGAAGAAAGCCATTGGGGAGGTTGTTGTATATTTTGATTTTGCAAGTTTTGATTTTGATTTATGGATGTGGGAATAATTGGGACAGCAATGTAGGATTTCTGTCCAAGCGTATTCTGGGACTCGGTAAGATGGTGAGAGGAATTATCCTTTGTCTTCCCTTTGTCGCTGCGAGCTCTATGATGATGAGTGAGTTCAAGGAACTCTCCTCTTTTCAGAGATTATCTAAGCACTCGCTCAAACTTCTCTAGAGAGAAAGATCCAATGTTATCCATCTTTTCAGTCTTGAGGCCCTCCTTCTAAAGCCACTTCTATTGAGCGTTGTTTTTACACAAGTCAAATTGATAGGATCTCGAGATTTGATTTCCTCTCTTGAAATAATAACAATGTTATTCCCAAGGTTCTTCGGGGTCGGGTCACAACCTGCTTGGTTACTCAACTAAAGATAAATGTGAATGTTCACGAGGAGGCCTTTACTAGTACATTCAAGACATCAAACTACAAGATAACCTTAGTAATTTTTTGTATTTTCCATTTTAACAAAGATTGTTGTTTTGGAATCAAAATGCAATTTTGTATTTTAAAGATTATTACTTTCAGATTTACTATAGAAATTAAAAGAGCAAGGTAGCAAGAAATAAAGAAAATTTCTAAAATGAAATCCTATGGACATAAACTATTGTAAACCCTTCCTTGCAAATTGAATGGTGGAGAGATTTGGAACCAACCCACGAGGTACAAATCAGACAAAGTCACAATTCTATACCCAATGGATGCGAGTGTTTGGAGAGAGGATGAATTCACTCCTGCAAGATATTCAAAATCTATCAAATCATGAAGCCACCAAGATGTGAACACCCACAAGATGGATTCATCATTAAGCCCAATAGATGATCCCTTCCATGCATTCTTCATAGCAAGGTAGGTAGACCACAACAAACTCCAACTAATGTAAACGCGAATTTGAAACACGACAAATTCACCAATTTTACATAGATGGCAGAAATTAACACACCATGAATGAAGCACTAAATGTAGATTTTTATTGCATTAGGAATCCGACCCTATTACATTTCCTTGGAGTACAATATATAGAGTTTTGATCTTCAACTACAAATGCCAAAATTAGGGCATCAGAGAGTCTAAATTAATGAACATAAACTAAAACTAAAACTTTGCTGAAAAGAAACTACTGCTAACAGATACTAAAAAAATTGCATGGATTTTAAATCCATTTAAAATCAGTTTGTCCACACAAGAGGGATCAATATTTTCAAGAAAATAAAGAAAAAGAAGATAGGGTTTCTTTGAGAACTTGGAGTCTTCTTCTTGATTCTTGGAGTCCTTCCTTGGAATATTCATCTAGAGGTTCTTCTTGTAGTGGGAACTGATAGGAGACCCTTAGTCCTTTAAAAACAAACTTAAGTTAAGCATCAATCTGATCTGGAGTTCAACTGCCATGCAAAAAGGTGATCTCACTGGAAACACTCAGAATTTTGGCGCCCGACCTCTACTCCGAAGTTTTTAAGTACCCAAAAATGACTAAGTGTCGGAGTAACTCTAAAGGTCTAAATTTTTTAACCCTTTTAAAGTCTGAAAGGGAAAAATGCTTCAAAGGACAAAAACTTAGGAGGCTGAAAGGCCAAAAACTATATTAGCCGACGGAGCCGAAAGGCCAAAAGTTGAACTTAGCTTTTGCAGAAAAATGCCAAGTCTTCAAAACTGTCTCCTCCAAAATGCTAAATAGGTATGAGGAGTTAGTTGGGGAAGAGTTCTATATGTATATCCTGGAGCCTCAGTATGACTTCTTGGATGTCCTCATAGCTTATCTCTTTCCTCTATACCTTATTGACCTTTCATTCTTGCTTCCATTTAGATATAGTCAATTCAGAAGAAAAGAACTTGAACTCCTCTTCATGTTCTCACATCCTTAGCATCTCTTGTTTCAAATAGAATAACACCTCTTCTTTTGAATATAAAAACTGTTGTAAGGCCTCCTTGGTATTGATACTTGCCATGATATCCCTCAATTGTTGGACCACTTCTTTTGTTAGAATAATTCTAACACTAATAAAATTGTGGAAAGTGCAAATGTTAGAATTGATGAATATGTAGAAAGAAATGAAGCTGAAAGCACATAGGAACCTGAAAGTTACAAATCATTCATCTATATGGATGAGGAAAATTCTAATGAATTACTTGAAACTAAGAAAGAGGTTACCGAGAAACAGGTAGCACCTGTCGAGTCACAGAACGAAGCTACCCGACAACAAGAGGTAATTGTTGAGCTATCTGATGGAGATGATGAGTCACAAAATCAACCTGAATTGAACATGAATGATCAACCTAAGAAGAAAAATAACCTACTCTAGCAAAGTATGTGAGGAGGCACCATAAATATGATCAAATCATAGGATCGAAGGATTCTGTAGTTATGAAAAGAAGTAAGTTGAGAGAAGATACATGATTATTATGTGATTTTGAGCCTAAAATAGTAAAAGATGCCTTAAAAAATGAATACTGGATACAAGCCATGAATGAAGAAATTGAACAGATTGAGAATAATAAGACTTGGACACTTGTACCTAGGTTGAATGACAAAAATGTAATTGGTACTAAGTGGGTGTTAAGAAATAAGCTGAATGAACATGGAGAGGTAAGAAGAAACAAAGCTAGCCTAGTATTGAAAGGTTATGCACAAGAGGAAGGAATTGATTATGGAGAAACATTCACCCCAGTTGCAAGACTGGAAGGAGTAAGAACATTACTTGCATATGCAGCCTACAAAGGTTTTAAAGTCTATCAAATGGATGTAAAGTCAACATTTCTAAATGTAATATTAGAAGAAGAAGTTTACATTGAACAAGATGATGGATTTGTTGACCTAAGAAAGAGGAATATGGTTTGCAGACTACAAAAGGCACTATATGGACTGAAGAAAGCACCTAGAGGATGGTATGAGAAATTGCACAATTATCTGATAAAGATTGGATTTGCAAGAACAAATGACAACAACAATATGTATTTGAAGACAAAGAAAAGTAAAGGTACTTTATTAGCTGAAATTTTTGTTTATGACATTATATTTAGTGGACAAGATATGTTATGCCAAGCATTTGCAAAGGAGATGCAAACTGAATTTGAGATGTCTATGTTTGGTGAGATAAAAAAAATTGTTGGCTTACAAATATATCAGATGAAGAATGGTATCTATATTACTCAATCAAAATATGTCAAAGAGATACTAAAAACTTTTCGAATGGAAGATTCAAAACCAGTGAGTACACCCATGGCTACAAGACAGAAGTTAACAAAAAAGGATGATACAAAAGAAGTGAATAAAACCCTTTACTGATCAATGATTGGAAAGCTACAATATGTTGTACACATCAGACCTGATATTGCACTAGATGTTGGTATTGTTGCGAGATTTTCTGCCAATCCCAAGGAAACACATATGATGGTGGTAAAAATAATTTTGAGATATTTGAAAGGAATGGATGACTATGGTCTGTATTACAAAAAGAATGACACGTTTGAACTCAGAGTCTATACTTATTTTGATTGGGCTGGAAATGTAGATGACAGGAAAAGCACCACAGGAGGAGCATTTATTTTAGGAAAAAGATTGGTTTCATGGACAAGCAAGAAATAGAGTTGCACCTCACAATCTACAGCTGAAGCTGAGTATGTACCAGCAACAGTTAATTGTTCTAATATTGTGTGGTTGAAGATACTACTGAAAGGTATGAAATAGGAGATTGCAAAACTAGTTGTCATATATTATGATAACACAAGTGTCATTAATATTTCTAAGAACCTTATTATGTACTCAAAGACAAAGCATATAGCTATCAAGTATCATTACTTGAGGGAGCTAGTTCAGAAGAAGGATGTGAGACTGGAATATGTGAATACTAAGGAATAGTTAGAAGACATATTTACAAAGGCACTACCCAAGGATGCTCATCAGTATCTACGAGGTAAATTAGGGGTGATTCCCCTAACTGGGGCTAATTAGTTTAGAATGGAACTGTTGCATCAAATGTTATATTCAAAATATTTTACACATTGATGCACAGACAGTCACACTTAAGGATGCTGCCTAAAGTTGTGAAAGATCGACAAAGATAGAAAATAGGATCAGTCATAAGCAAGATGACAAGAACAACATGATATAGAGTTTAGAACATAAGAATCTGCATGATGAAGATATCAATTTCTTTGGCATTGTTATCAAAGAGGGAGAAGTTTACTGAAAGAGGGAGAGTTTACTATACTTAGAGAAAAAGGGAGAGATTACTGAGAAAATACTGAGAAAAGAGATAAAAAGGAAGAGATTACTGAAAAAGAGATTGTTGTCAAAGAGGGAGAGATTAATGAAAGAGGGAGTCTACAGATGAACATAAACATAAATATTTCAGTGTGACTATAGACATAGAAGGAAAATTTTTACAAGATGAGAATTAGAATGAAGCTAAAGACATTAATGAAGATTTGTTCATATCAAGGAACACAGGCAAATTTTTTGGATTGTATGGTAACAATGGTTGGAAAATTATTTTTTATTATTTAGTGTTGTCATCAATGCCAAAGAGGGAGATTGTTGGAAAGATTGTTGGAAAGCTACAATTGAAACAATTATTGTTTTTTCATTGATGTCAAACCTTAACTGGTAATACTATTGCTATCTATTTGAGTACCATATCTATTGATTGATGAAGGATATTTAACAAGAAGACCAAGTGAAATGGTTGAGTTATGGAAAATCACAAGGGTACTTGATCAATTGGCACATTGGCAAAGTAATGTGTTGTTTATCTTTTGATGATAGTTTACTGTGAACAGTTTATGCCGAGTGAAGTCAGTGATGACCGAGCGCTAGTAAATTACTGAGGAAACTAGTGATGACCAAGCAGACGAACACAGTGTTGGCCGAGTGTCAGTATTTTGGTAATTGTTGAGATTTGAGATCTCTGGCTGACATAATTAATTTTATTGGGATATGTAAATTTAATTAAGGATAAGCATGGTTGGTCCAGATTATTTAAATGCACGGGTAACTTTAATTAATGCATGGATCAAATAATTAATTAGTGATTTCTTTGGAGAAGTAAATTAAATGTAAAGATGGAAAGATCCATTGGATCTGACCTAACCTAAGATCTACGATCTCTATTAAGTGACAAAATATTTATCTGACCTAGATGAAGAGGTATATGATAACCTCAGGGGGTTATTCATAAGAGTATGATGAGTATGCAAGAGGATTGCATAGTTAATTGAATGATTGGCATAATCTAAGCAGAGAAGCAGAGAGCTGCGAGAGTGATTGCTTGACGGATTTCCAAGCAGATCTGAAGATTGAAATGAGAATGGAGGCCACTCAGTGAATTAGCATTAGAGCTTAATTGGATTTGGATTTGTAAAGTAAGTTGTATGTATTAGATCACACCTGTTGATTACTTTCTTACCATTGTATTAGTCAAAATCCTTTAACCAGGTTGACCTAACAGTCATTGTATAAATCCTTTAAGCAGGGTGACATTCAAGAGGAATGTTCTAAATCCTCTAACAAGGGCACTCTTGAAAGGATGATTAAATCCTTTAATCAGGTCACATTTAGCAATGAGTTTTCTAACCTTTAACAGGGTTGGCTCATAACAGAGCTCACTTTAGAAGAGTGAAAATTTGATAGCATGTTATTGGTGGTTTTTCCCAAATTGGGATTCCATGTTAAATACTGGTGTCAACTTGTGTGAATCTTTATGTTGTGTTTTACTATCAAGTTTCTACAAGATGATTACATGTGAATAGTAAAATGCATATGTATGTTGTTACTTTATGTTATTGCTATCGAGCAAATCTGAGTTGTTTAAATTGGCATAAAGTTTAAATGGGAAATCTAGACCTAAGGATAACTGATTCATGCCCCCCCCTCTTAGGTATTATGAATTCATTCTAACAATTGGTATCAGAGCTTTGGTCTCTTGAAAATAGTTTGAAGGTACTTGGATCAAAAGATCAAGATGTATAAAAAGGAGGTACCGAAGTTGAACAAAGATAATTTCCCTGCATAGCAGAGTTTGATGAAATTGCATTTGGCTGGTATTGGTGATTCTGCTAAGCACTATGTTGAACATGATTATGTAGCCCCCACTACACCTACCACAGCTGCACAATTAAGAGAAAAGCAGGAACACAATCAAGCAATGCTAGAGATTACATCATCTTTGAACTATCATGAGTTTGAAGACATAAAGAACTGTACAACTACAAAGAAAATGTGGGATGTCCTTGCAACCATCTATGGAGGTGATACAAATGTACTGAGAGCCAAACCTGAAAGTTTAAGAGGTAAGTTTGATGAAATGAAAATGCAAGAAGGATAAAATATAGCTCAATATTATGGTAGGATAAAGGAAGTTGTAAATGCTATTAGAGGAGATAAGGGAACCAATGATGATAACAACATTATGAGCAAGGTACTGAAAAATCTTCTTCCTGTATATGCTATTAGATTCTCTGCAATTCAAGAGTTGATATGTACTCCTAATAATAATTTGAATTTGGAAGGTCTGGTAGGAAGACTTACTGCATTTGAGATGTCAAATTTTTATAACTATACTCCACAAGCTATTAAGTCTGCATTCAGATCCCAGTTGGTCCTTAAAAATCAAAGAAAGGAAAGAAATGAGTGAACAGTGACAGCGACACTACTGATGATGATCTAGAAGAACTTGATGCACTTATGGAAAAAAGACTATCTAGAGGAAAAGGAAAATTCAAAGATAAACTTCCTATCATTTGTTTTTCATGTAACAAAGTTGGTCATATTGTTGCTAGATTTCTTGATAAGAATGACAAAGATTAAAGAAGAGATATCAAGTACAAAGATAGAAAGGATGACTAAGACTTCAAAAAGTATAAATATTACAAAGACAAAGGTGAGAAATCTTTCTATATAGTTGAAGAAGCTTCTAACAGCGGTTCTGACAAATCTGATGAAAATGATACTGAAGCTATGTATGTTACTATGAAAGATGATTTTGATGATGATGAGAAAACTGCACTAATTTCTTATATGAGTAAAGGTGACCATTGGATTATTGATAGTGGTTGTTCACATCACATGACTGGTGATAAAGATAAATATGAAACCTTAGATCAGTGTAAAGGTGGTTATGTTAAATTTGGTAATGATGCACCATGTCTTGTTAAAGGGAAAGGATCAATTAACTTGACTAAAAAGATCATATGTGACAATGTATATTGGGTTGATGATCTTAATTATAATTTATTAAGTGTTGCATAGTTGAATACTTTTGGTTACAGAGTTGAATTCCATCACAAGAAGGAAAAGATCTATGATGCCACTAGAGAACTAGTTGGAAGTGGTGAGAAAACAAAAGGTAACTTGTTCTATCTGGACATAGCTGATGAGACATGTTTGTTTGCACATTATAATGATGTTTGGTTATGGCGTAAAAGGTTGTGTCATGTAAAATTTGATAACTTGGTAAGCATAAGTAAATTGAAAAAGGTTAGAGGGCTTCCTAAGTTGAAGCAACCTAAAAATGCAATGTGTAAGCAATGTCAATTAGGAAAAATGACTAAATCTAGTTTCAAGAGAAAAAATCATACTTATGAGGGCATTCTAGAATTGGTTCATATTGACCTTTGTGGTCCCATTGGTGAGAAAAGTTACTTTGGAGATAGATACTTTAATCTATTTTTTGATTACTCAAGAATAATGATTGTTATGTTTATTAAAGAAAAATATGATGCATTCCAGTTATGTAAGTGGTACTTGGAAAAAGTTGAAAAGGAGACAGGTAAAAGCCTGAAATTTTTAAGATCTGACAAAGGAGGTGAGTTTATTTCTAATGAATTTAACAAGTTCTACAATGACCGTGGGATAAAAATATAGATGTCTGCACCTAGAACACCGCCACAGAATGGTATTGCTAAGAGAAGAAACAAATCTGTCATGGACTGTGCCAGAACATTAATGATGGAGAAAAATATTACACAAAAATATTGGAGAGAAGTCGTAAGCACATCAGTCTATACCCTGAATAGAGTACAAGTAAAGAAAGGTACTAATGCTACATCTTATGAGCTATGGTATGGGTATGCACCTAATGTAAAATATTTCAAAGTTTTTGGAAGAAAATGTTTTATAATGAGGGATAACAGAAATGGCAAACTTGATGCTAAAGGTGAAAAAGGCATATTTCTTGGTTATTCAACTAAAAGAAAATCATACAAGTGTTTGAATTCTAACACTAATAAAATTGTGGAAAGTGCAAATGTTGGAATTAATGAATATACAGAAATAAATGAAGCTGAAAGCACACAGGAACTTGAAAGTTACAAATCATTCATCTATATCGATGAGGAAAATTCTAGTGAATTACCTAAAACTGACAAAGAGGTTGCCAAGCAACAGCTAGCACCTGCCGAGTCACAGAACAAAGTTGTCGGGCAACATGAGGTAATTGCGGAGCTATCTGATGGAGATTTCAAGTCACAGAATCAACCTAAATTGAACATGAAAGATCAACCTGAAGAAGAAAAAGAACCTACTCTAGCAAAGTATGTGAGGAGGCACCATAAATCTAATCAAATCATAGGATTGAAGGATTCTACATTTATGACAAGAAGTAAGTTGAGAGAAGATACATGATTATTATGTGATTTTGAGCCTAAAATAGTAAAAGATGCCTTAGACAATGAAGACTGGATACAAGCCATGAATGAAGAAATTGAACAGATTGAGAAGAATAAGGCTTGGACACTTGTACCTAGGCCAAATGACAAAAATGTAATTGGTACTAAGTGGGTGTACATAAATAAACTGAATGAATATGGAGAGGTAACAAGAAACAAATCTAGACTGGTATGCAAAGGTTATGCATAAGAGGAAGGAATTGATTATGGAGAAACATTCTCCCCAGTTGCAAGACTGGAAGGAGTAAGAACATTACTTGCGTATGCAGCCTAGAAAGGTTTTAAAGTCTATCAAATGGATGTAAAGTCAACATTTCTAAATGGAATATTAGAAGAAGTTTACATTGAACAAGCTGATGGATTTGTTGACCCAAGAAAGAGGAACATGGTCTAGAGATTACACAAGGCACTATATGGACTGAAGCAAACACCTAGAGCATGGTATGAGAGATTGCACAATTATCTGATAAAGATTGGATTTGCAAGAACCAATGAAAACAACAATCTATATTTGAAAATAGAGAAAAGTAAAGGTACTTTATTAGCTAAAATTTTTGTTTATGACATTATATTTAGTAGACAAGATATGTTATGCGAAGCATTTGCAAAGGAGATGCAAACTGAATTTGAGATGTCTATGTTTGGTGAGATAAAAAAAATTGTTGGCTTACAAATATATCAGATAAATAATGGTATCTATATTACTCAATCAAAATATGTCAAAGAGATACTAAAATCTTTTGGAATGGAAGATTCAAAACCAGTGAGTACACCCATGGCTACTAGACAGAAGTTAACAAAAAATGATGATACAAAAGAAGCGAATCAAACCCTTTACAAATCAATGATTGGAAAGCTGCAATATGTTGTACACATTAGACCTGATATTGCACTGGTTGTTGCTATTGTTGCGAGATTTTCTGCCAATCCCAAGGAAACACATATGATGGTGGTAAAAGGAATTCTGAGATATTTGAAAGGAATAGATGACTATGGTCTGTATTACAAAAGAATGACAAGTTTGAACTTAGAGTCTATACTAATTTTGATTGGGCTAGAAATGTAGATGACAAGAAAAGCACCACAGGAGGAGCATTTATTTTAGGAAAAATATTAGTTTCATGGACAAGCAAGAAACATAATTGCACCTCACAATCTACAACTAATTCTGAGTATGTAGCAGCAGTAATTAATTGTTCTAATATTGTGTGGTTGAAGATACTACTGAAATGTATGAAAGAGGAGATCATGGAACTAGTTGTCATATATTGTGATAACATGAGTGCCATTAATATTTCTAAGAACCCTGTTATGCACTCTAAGACAAAGCATATAGCTATCAAGTATCATTACTTGAGGGAGCTAATTCAGAAGAAGGATGTGAGACTGGAATATGTGAATACTAAGAAACAGTTAGCAGACATATTTACAAAGGAACTACCCAAGGATGCTCATGAGTATCTTCAAGGTACATTAGGGGTGATTCCCCTAACTGAGGCTAATTAGTTCAGAATGGAACTATTGCATCAAATGTTATATTTAGAATAATTTACACATTGATGCATAGGCAGTCACACTTTAGGATGCTACCTAAAGTTGTGAAAGACTGACAAAGATAGAAAATAGGATTAGTCATAACCAAGATGACAGGAACAACATGATATAGAGTTTAGAACATAAGAATCTGCATGATGAAGATGTCAACGTCTTTGGCATTTTTATCAAAGAGGGTGAAGTTTACTAAAAGAGGGAGAGTTTACTATACTTAGAGAAAAAGGGAGAGATTACTGAGAAAAGAGATAAAAAGGAAGAGATTACTGAAAAAGAGATTGTTGTCAAAGAGGGAGAGATTAATGAAAGAGTGAGTCTACAGATGAATTGAAACAGAAAGATTTCAGTGTGATTATAGACACAGAAGGAAAAAATTTACAAGATGAGAATCAGAATGAAGCTAAATACATTAATGAAGATTTGTTCATATCAAGGAACACATGCAGACTTTTTGGATTGTATGGTAACTATGGTTGGAAAATTATTGTTTTATTGTTTAGTGTTACCATCAATACCAAAGATGGAGATTGTTGGAAAGCTAGAATGGAAACAATTGTTTTTTTTTCATTGATGTCAAACCTTAACTGGTAAGACTATTGCTATCTATTTGAGTACCATATTTATTGATTGATGAAGGAGATTTAACAAGAAGACCAAGTGAAATGGTTGAGTTATGGGAAATCACAAGGGTACTTGATCAGTTGGCACATTGGCAAAGTAATGTGTTGTTTATCTTTTGATGACAGTTTACTATGAACAATTTATGCCAAGCGAAGTCAGTGATGACCAAGCACCAGTAAATTGCTAAGGAAACTAGTGATGACCGAGTAGAAGAACAAAGTGTTGGCCAAGTGTCAGTATCTTGGTAACTGTTAAGATTTGAGATCTATGGCTGACATAATTGATTTTATTGGGATATGTAAATTTAATAAAGGATAAGCATGGTTGGTCCACATTATTTAAATGCATAGGTAATCATAATTAATGCATGGATCAAAGATTTAATTAGTGATTTCTTTTGAGAAGTAAATTAAATGTAAAGATGGAAAGATCCATTGGATCTGACCTAACCTAAGATCTACGATCTTTATTAAGCGGCAAAAGATTTATCTAATCAAGATGAAGAGGTATATGATAACCTTAAGGGGTTACTCAAAAGAGTATGATGAGTATGTAAGAGGATTGCATAGTTAATTAACTGATTGGCATAATCTAAGAAGAGAAGGCTGAGCAAAGAAGTAGAGAGCTGTGAGAGTGATTGCTTGATGGATTTCCAAGCAGATCTGAAGATTGAAATGAGAATGGAGGCCACTCAGTGAATTAGCATTAGAGCTGAATTGGATCTGGATTTGCAAAGGAAGTTTTATGTATGAGATCACACATGTTGATTACTTTCTAACCATTGTATCAGTCAAAATCCTTTAACCAGGTTGACCTAAAAGTCATTATATAAATCCTTTAAGCAAGGTGACATTCAGGTGGAGTATTCTAAGTCCTCTAAAAAGGCCACTCCTAATAGGGTGATTAAATCCTTTAACCAGGTCACATTTAGCAATGTGTTTTGTAACCTTTAACTGGGTTGAATTCTAATAGAGCTCACTTCAGAAGAGTGAAAAGTTGATAGCATGTTATTGGTGGGTTATCCCAAATTGGGTTTCCACGTTAAATACTGGTGTCAACTTGTGTGAATGTTTATGTTGTGTTTTACTATCAAGTTTCTACAAGTTGATTACATCTGAATCGTAAATTGGATATTTATGTTGTTACTTTATGTTATTGTTTTCGAGCAGATCTGAGTTGTTCAAATAGGTATAAAGTTTAAATGGGCACATCTAGAACCAAGGATAACTAATTCACCCCCACCCTCTCAGTTATTATGAATTCATTCTAACATTTCCCCCTCTGAGATCTTTTCCTTTTGATTAGAGGTACCTCTTCTTCTTCTTCTTCTTTTGGCTCCTCTTGTACGGTTTCCAGTTATGTAGATAAAAAGGTTCTCTTCCTTTTATATGTTTTCTTCCCCTTTTTGGTGGTAGGAGGAGATTGTCCAGAAGTGGATGGGCCATCATCTGGTGAAGTATATGATGACCTCACTGGAGGATCTATATGCCCATTCATTCTAGTCTTGGGAGCCTTGTTCCTTGTGTTTGAACCATACTCTACTACACATTCATGGCCATAGACAGTGCTTAGTTTATGCGGTGGTGCTTTCTTATACTTGGGCATGGTAGATTTCTCTCCATGTTTCTTATCCACCTTATGTGGTGGATCCAGCAATGTATTTACTAGGATTGGATCCAACTTATGTGGCCTTTTGATCCATGTTTTAGTCATTTAGAGAACATGCCTAGCTTGGAACTCAATGTCATCATTCTCATCTTTGTCAATTTTTGCATTCATGATGGGCCTATTGTATATTTTATTTGTAGTGTAAATGGCCTCCATCACCTCATCTAAATCATATTCCCAAACCTTTGGGGGAATTGGGGTCTTCAAATCATGTTCTGCAAGGGAAAGGGACATCATACAATAGTCTTTGATTCTAATCTCATGGACATCTACACATTTTATCCAATGGTCTTCAAGATGTGGTTCATGGATGTAGAAATTTCTAATGATATGGATGTATGTGCTTATAAGGTCAAAATGGGGTTGGACTGTCTTTTACAACTAAAGTGGACAATCATCCCATTCAAAGGCCAAGGATTCACAAACCTTCATGTCTGTTAGGGTGTATGGGCCCAAAGAAATAGGGAAATCCCAGCAGTGCTTCTTCTTGTATTTTATATGTTCATAGGCATCTGCTAGTTGCTTGGCCATTTCTATAGTGATTACCCAATTAGACAGATACATGGACAACTTCTTTAGCTTTAAAGTGGATCCTGTTACCCAGATGTATGTGAATGTTCTAAATTGTATATAATAGGCCCTAATGGCCCTCACCTTGGTAGCTACTTCTTCTGACATCCTCTTCGCGAAATCACCCTTAATGGATCAGATGATGGCAAAGATGAAGGCGTCATTGACTATCTTGTAGTCCAGGCTATCTTTTGGCATGTTTTCCCTTTTCATTAGCTATGGATATACAATGTGGGGCCATGAATTTGGATCATTTATGCTCCCCCTCTTAGTGAGCTCTAGGTAGTTTTCCTATGCTTCTAATAGCTATACTATGTAGGTACTCATATAGAATTTGGGATTATGTTTCACTGCAATCAGGTGTTCATTCAACCTATCACTGATGATGGTGCCCCAATCAAACCTAGCCTTACAGCCTCTGATATTTTCTACGAGGAGGATCATCCAATATTTGATTTGTATGGACAAGGGTAGTCCATACACTCTGCTCAGTAATGTCCCTGTCACCTAGATATCATCCTTCATATACCCCCTCCTGAGGTCTATTTTATCCAATTTGTTTTTTTCAAGGGGTTATTTGAGGTAGTTGTCATTGACGATCTCATATGCCTCCTCTCCCTTGTTCTGGAACCATATGTTGCTCTTCTCAATGAAGAATTCATAGAAATTGTCTATGCCTTTATGAAGGTGGAAAACCTCTTCTATGATATCGGGTCTTATATCCAGTACCACATGTCCCTCTGTGTTTTGGACGACCCTTTCATATGGGTTTTAGTTGTTTTCCAAGGTCATGATTAGCTTTGATGATGTGATAGCCACTAGGTGGGCTGCTGCATTGACTATGCCTGAGAGGACTAGTGAGGTGCAGTCCTTAGATCTCCCTTCTGGTTGGGAACATCTTGTCAGGAACTGATCCCAATCTACATTTCTTATGTCACTATTGGTGATCTCAATGTTCTTGTTCCCAATCTTTGAAGGGAATTTATTCCCCTTGTATAGGTACTTCATTGGTGATGCAGTCTATTTCTCAGGCATTCTTGCAGGAAGGTGCAAGCATCAGTGTTTTATTGAAAAAGGGAAACTAAAAGAGTAGAAAAAATGATTAAGCTAGGAAAATAGATGCAGAAAAGATCTTCAAGAAGCCAGAATGCATATTTCACACTTTCATCCCTTTGGTCTTTTAGATGCTGAAAATGGGTTTGGGGTCTGAAAAGGCCAAAAGTGCGAAAGAACAGTCATTGAGAATGAAAACTTTTAGACTTTCAGGATGCAAAAGTATGAAAAAAACTTCAAACTCCAAAATTTCGATGTCCACAGGAAGGCAACATCTTTGGTGATTCAGATTTGTTGGCATTTTCAGATTTCTCAGAGGTCCAAAATGCTGACAAGGCCAAAGATGCACAGAAGACTTGGGTGACAAAGGACCCGACCTAGTTTTCAGCCTTTCAGAGGCTGAAAACCCGTGACAAGGTCACGACAAGGAAAAACAAAAACCCTAATAAAAAAATACAAATGAGGAAAAGACCCGATGAGACAAGGAGAGGCCTCCCCTGCAAGGCCAAGGGCGTAAAAACCCTAAGGACTTGGGAGGCTAGCACACACTAAATTGGACCGACACCAGACGTGAAACCCTAGACCTAAACAATGAAGAACAAAAAAACCACTAGGTGGCGAGGGAGAAGCCTACCTCTTGAGAGATAGGAGTGGAGGATGGAGACACAAAAGGTCGAAGGTGCAGAGCAATCATCCATAAGGATCAAGGATGATGAAATGACAAAGTTGTGGGGAGCACCGAAGATGCAGGAGGAAAACACAGAATGAACATCTTTTAGGGCCAAATTCTTTATATAGCCCGCGGAGGATGTCAACACCTTTCGGTTTTTCAAGGTCCGAAAAACTAAAGGTTTTGATGATTCGGTCCTCCAGCCTTTCAGTGTGTTCAGAGGATAAAAACATCGAAAGGGTCAGGCTTCATCCTTTTGGCCATTTTGGAGTTTCAGAGGACTCTAGGTCCTCTGAAACGCTAAAAGAGAGAAAAGGCCAAAAAAATGTCTGGACTAGGCTCAACAGGTCATAATGAAACCCACTTGCGACGAACTGGGGAAGGGGTAGACTCAAAAAGCCAAAAGACAGAAAAAAGAGGGGGGTCCCCATGGTCAGAGGACCAAAATGGGGTGTGTGTTGTGGACCCACAACAAGAAGGTTGTAGAAGATATAAAATTTAGCACTATGTTAGAGTGTGGTGAGATATAATTATTTTCATTTTTTTTTATTTTTCTATCTCTTGGATATCAAAATGTAGATATTGCTGATATTCAATTTTTTGCAAAACTTGAATGAAATGCATGATTATGTAGAAGCTTTCTTGAAAGTAAGAAAAAAATAATTACTAAGCATATTTATTGAAATTGTTAAATTCATGTTTTTTTTTAAAAAATATTTAAGGATGTTTCCCTTACAAGTATTACTTTCTTATTTTATCTTCCTTACACCATACTAAAAGGTTAGAAATAATTAGTCACCACTTAATGTATCACATTATATATGTGCTTGTTATTTATTGGATGCATTAATTTTTATATAGAACCACAATGAAATCTTATTCATTTTTAAGATTCATTGCTTCTTAGAAAGTTCCCTATAAAAAATTATTGCCAAGATTTGACAAGATATGTGAGAAACAATATACCAACCATCCATTTGTAATGTGCAAATTGAACATAGCTCCTAGTATCAACCATATTATTCCCCTTTCCATGTGATAATTAGTAACTTCTTAGGCATTGGCTGAATGATATGTAAAACATTAAATTATTTTGGTTTTATAGATGTCCTTCCTTATAATATTTTAAGTTACAAAAGTACGACAAATTGATATAATAGGTATTTTTTAATGTTCCATTTTGCAATGTTTACACTAATAAAATTATTGTATTAATTTTAATATTGCGGTATGGAGAAATTTTCTTCATAGAGGATATCATAATTGTAATTCCCAATTAGGGGAAAACACCCAATAGTCGCCTGGGCTAACTTCGTTCACCTAGAACTCCTAAATTGTAAGTAATATTTTGCCAATTTTTTTGGTGTACCTTCTTAGGTGAGTGAAGTTCTTAAATCTAAGGTTTCATATTTTGAGTATTCATGGATCTCTTTGTAGGGATCATGGAGCACAAAGTGGTCCAAAAGTGTCATTTCAAAATGCTCGCCCGATACCCACTATGTTCTTACATCCATAACCGTTTACTCAAAAATTTACAGTATTTGTGTCCAAGTTTCTTAGTAGTGATTACAAAATGTCCCAATAATCATGCACAAATGGGCCAATTACCAACCAAAAAAGGTAAAAAATGATTGGTTATTATTACATGTGTTATCGAATATTGGTACATGTGTTTTTCATTTTTGGTGCTTCTTTAGTATTAATAATTGGGGGTAACTATAAAAAAATCATAATGGTTATCAGACTCCCTATCAGTAATTGGGTGTTTTCCCCTATATATGATTATTT
>MU223165.1:899074-923287 GCA_018584345.1 Thuja plicata
TTTGGTGCTTCTTTAGTATTAATAATTGGGGGTAACTATAAAAAAATCATAATGGTTATCAGACTCCCTATCAGTAATTGGGTGTTTTCCCCTATATATGATTATTTATTTTAATATCATAGAATAGATAAATTTTATTCATATAAGAAGAAGAAGAAGAAGAAGAAGAAGAAGAAGAAGTTCTTCTTCTTCTTCTTCTTCTTCTTCTTCTTTAGAAAGTTTCCTATAAAAAATTATTGCCAAGATTTGACAAGATATGTGCGAAACAATATACCAACCATCCATTTGTAACATGCAAATTGAACATAGCTCCTAGTATCAACCATATTATTCCCCTTTCCATGTGATAATCAATAACTTCTCAGGCATTGGCTGAATGATATGTAAAACATTAAATTATTTTGGTTTTATAGATGTCCTTTCTTATAATATTTTAAGTTACAAAAGTATGACAAATTGATATAATAGGTATTTTTTAATGTTCCATTTTGCAATGTTTACACTAATAAATTTATTGTATTAATTTTAATATTGCGGTATGGAGAAATTTGCTTCATAGAGGATGTCATAATTGTCATTCCCAATTAGGGGAAAACACCCAATAGTCACCTGGGCTAACTTCGTTCACCTAGAACTCCTAAATTGTAAGTAATATTTTTCCAATTTTATTGGTGTACCTTCTTAGGTGAGTGAAGTTCTTAAATCTAAGGTTTCATCTTTTGAGTATTCACAGATCTCTTTGTAGGGATCATAGAGCACAAAGTGGTCCAAAAGTGTCATTTTAAAATGCTCGCCTGATACCCGCTATGTTCTTACACCCATAATCATTTACTCAAAAATTTACAATATTTGTGTCCAAATTTCGCAGTAGTCATTACAAAATGTCCCAATAGTCATGCACAAATGGGCCAATTACCAACCAAAAAAGGTAAAAAATGATTGGTTATTATTACATGTGTTATCGAATATTGGTACATGTGTTTTTCATTTTTGGTGCTCCTTTAGTATTAGTAATTGGGGGTAACTATGTAAAATCATAATGGTTATCAGACTCCCTATTGGTAATTGGGTGTTTTCCCCTATATATGATTATTTATTTTAATATCAAGAAGAATAAGAAGAAGAAGAAGAAGAAGAAGAAGAAGAAGAAGAAGAAGAAGTTTGACTCTTTTTTTTCTTGGGTACATTTTACATGGAGATTAGTCGTTGCCATATAATTTGTGCTTCCCATTTACATATTCTGAATAAACAACTAGTAGAATTTGAATTTTGGTTTGCAATAGTGGATCATATGTGATAACTCACTGGAGTCTAATATGTACTACTTACAAGTCGCTATAAAAATGTTTACAATGTAGAATAAGAATATTACTATTTTTACTTTTCCAATATTTTTACTAGTATTTAATGTGTCATTATTAATATTGTAAAGATTAGATTCAAAAATTGTATGTACCATTATTTTTGGAGTCTTAGATTGCATATTTGGAGGATGATTTTGAGGAGCTTCATCTCATCTTTATTGACAGTCACATTAGTGGTGTTATCCCATCATCTTCATTATCATTGGAACTTTTCTGCATCAGTATTCAAAATTTCTAGGATTGACAACATCTCTTTTCGACATAAGGATATTTGGGAACATTTTAGAGGCACACGTAATTTGAATTTGGATTCCTAATTTTTCCACATTATGCTAATGGGTTTTCCAATAATTAGTGGGTCCATTTCTTCCTAAGGGGAGATATATTGTTTGTAGGTAGTAGATCTTGATATTTCATTAGGCTCTCATCATTGGAATGGGGACTAACTCTTTATGGATGAATTTGTATCCTTTTATCTCTCCTATTGGGGGAGGAAATTTATTGGAATTGTGTAATACAAGCATTCCTTGGGGGGTTACATCAGTTCCATCCATATAAATTAGGATGAAACCCTTTTAAATTTTCTTGAAGATTTAAGTGTTCAATGATGAAAGCAGAGAAAATTTTAAAAAGGATTTTTGATAACATATTCATATAATGCTAATGAAATTGATAATCTAGATAGAATGTGCTCTCCTTAAAGGAATTAAATTTGAAACTAAAAATTGCTTAGCATTAAACTAGTTCTATACTATGAAAAAATATTTAGAAATAATATAATGACTAATTGGTGGTATGAAACAATTAGTAATAAAATGAATGGTTTTGAGGTTGCACAATCATAATAGTGTCATTGTCAATGGGATATTTTTGCAATCTCCCCAAATTATGGGTACCCAAAATTTACCCTAGGTTACAATTTGTTTTATTAAATCAAGTAGGGTTTAGAGATACCTTACACTTTGATTGAGACCCTATAAACAAGATAGGAACTATTTATAATAATAATTCATTATTAGACTTATTAAGTTAGAAATAAGCATATATTGGAAATACAAATAAAATCAATATACTGGTTGAATCAATTTTGAGATGAATCAACAATAGAAGTGACAAGGTGGGGTGACTTGATAAGATGCCCAAGAGACCCCCTATCCTAGGCTCAAAAGTAGATATATCATCCCTATTGGCCTCATCTGGCCCTTGCTATCCATATGAGGTGGAGTATCTATTATGGTGTCTTGTTCATGTTCTCCTCAATATTTTCACTTCTATCTTGCTTCCAATGATTGAACATCCTAATGCATGTGTTTTCCATAATAGATTTCATGAGGAACATTCACAAAAGGGTGATCAGATAGTCCATCCTTCCTAAGCCCAAAGACAGTCCCCTTTTGGCCCCATGGATCTCCCCAGTCCCATACTGTAAGGTGGAATGCTTAGAAGGTGACCTCATCATTGTTTTCCCACCTTTGATCCCTCATTGTTCCTATCATGGCTAGTTAAAACAATCAGAAAGCATAAAAATTATTTCACACATAAATCCTATATTAAATTATTCACGGGTCAGCAATTAAATGATATTATATCAAAGGTATGTAGATATATGTATATATAGATGTATGTATGTATATAGATATCTATAAAAAATAATATTAGTATCGTACTTCTGAACTGTATACATAATTCTATAAAGAATAGTCATCAATGGATTAATTATGCAATGTATGTGTCACATGATACTCATAACAAACATTTTAGATATAAATATTTATTATTTATTATTTTCTTCTTGATGCATTTTCTTCTCCCTAGATCCCTTCTACTAGTTGAATTTTCACCTTATATAGTCATTGGGGGAAGACAATGAGTCAAAACCCTTACCTCCTCCCAAGGGAGGTGTCTTCTCCAAAAACTCCATTTCCTCCTCAAGACTAATTGTGTGCCTCTTAATTAGTATTGTGGTTGTTTCTTAATGCTTGGTTAAGGACTAAAGATCACTGACTGTGGAGTCTGTTGGAAACAATATTGTGGAAGATGAATTTTTTAATCTGGTTGCATGATGATAGAAAATTATGAAGCCTTATTAATAAAATAATTTTTATACTATGGATTCGTTGTTCATGTGATGTCAAATTGGGGGCATGACAAATTTGATTGGTTCTAAATAAATTGATGGAAGAGTTGATTTCTTCTTTCTTTGTCCGATTCCAAATTGATTTTTGATGGATGATTGAATGATATTGTTTGATTTGATGATTTTACATATTAGTAAATGATGAAATAATGAATGAATGTATAATTCATAGGGCGATGTGTGATGATTGGGTAAGTATTAATTTTACGTATTATTGAGTGATGATAGATAAGTAATCCTTGAGTGCTTTGAATGACTTCTGCTTTATACATTATTGGCAAAGGGTCACCACCTTTCCTAAGAATTTATTCACCACTTTCCAATATTTCCTTTGAGAATAATATATTATTTACCAAATTGATCTCCCTTGAATGCCATGTTAGAGTTAAGGAAACACACAAAACTGAGAGGGACGGGGGGAATAAGTTGTGTCCCAAAACTTCAAACTTTAAGCAAATTAAAAACTTAATTCTTAGATATGAATGATAAACATGAATGAAAAATTATAACACATTAGTCTACACATCACACCAATATTTTTGATGTGGAAACCTAGTTATAGAAAAAACCACAGTAGGGATAAAACACACAAGATGAATGTACTTTGTTAAAATTACTATACCCTGCTACGAGTATTACAAGGGCAATGCACATGCATTTAGGCACACTTCCTAGAGCTCACTTCTCAAATACAATAATAACTTCAACCCAAAAGAAGGATCACCACCTTACATCAATCTCTGATGACAATTCATAATGGACAACAATCCATATCTCATGATCTAAAAAATAAAATCTCTGATATGTCAATATAGATCCAATGAAGCACATCAAATCTCTTCCTTAATTCAAGATTCCACTCATACCTCTTCACATTAACTCTTCAATACCACTCACACTTTTATGCATTCATAACTGATTTCATCTTTTATATATTACATCAACTTTATTTCAAATAGGTTAGCCAAGGACCTAATTACAAAATATTAATTCATTAGAGCTCAATACAAAATGTGATCCATTGAATGTTGGCTAGGAAATAACAATTATTAATAACAACATCCTTGAACATGCTCTAGATCCATAGATCACACTACGATCCTTCACAACACACCATCACATCAAGCCAGCCAAGAACAATAAGAACTGCAACACACCACATGAAAATCACCAAATCCAATCACATAAACCAATGTGACCAAAAAAAACAAATAGGACATGATCTACAAACATCAAAAAGTAACATGAGATTCCATGACATCAATAAGAAGAACTCTGTCTCAAAATTCATAACTGTCTCTGCATTATTCATCAAGAATACTGAACTATAACCTCTAGCATACAAGAAAGATATCTTTTTGGTATCTAAACCATGAACTACTCAAGTTGAGGACACACCTCCATATCCTGAACTCACCACCAATCTAGCAACTAACAATATTGCATATCTGATCCACACCAATCCAATAACTAAAACAATGTCTCTTCCTAAACAACCAGAATACCAACCTCTGATAAATCCTTCATAGATCACTCAAATCATCATGTAAACCTTTTTAAGTTGACATAGATCAACTAAAAATATCAATGAAACCATATGTGTGTTCACAACATCTGATATTCAATACAATAGTTGTACCAAAGTAATCTTCTCAATGAACATCTTAGGAACATACAAGAATAATGTCATCACCAGTAGGATATGTTGACATCAATGCCATCAAATATATATAAAATATCCAATGATCTCCCCCTTTTTCATTGATGGAAACATATGATGTGAAAAACCAAATTAGTGCACAAAGAAACCATATCAACAATACTACCAAAAATATCCATAATGTATCTTTCAAAGTCTCTCTAACAAACCTTCTTAATCAGTAACCAATCTCTCCCTCTAATACATGAATTATCTCCCCATATAATTATGCCTTGTTTTTCATATAACTCTATCTCCCCCATTGACATCAATGAAAAAGACACATATATGCACTAAGTCATAGAAGCCAAAAATATGAACATCTGACTCATTAAGCTAGCTAATCCCTTTCAGTAGTACCCACAAAAAATATCAATCCAAAATTATGATGATATTTGTAAGTACATTGGGTTGATGTAAATTAATTCTTCTCTAGCTCTAATTAGGAGGGGCAATTACCCCAAGCTTACCTCAAAGATACTCAAAAGTATCCTTTGGCAAGGGCTTCATGAAGATATCTGCAATTTTCTCTTTTGCAGATACATATTCCAATCTTACTTCTTTCTCACTGATCTTGTCTCTCAAGAAATAATATTTGATATATATATATATATATATATATATANTTTTATATATATATATATATATATATATATATATATATATATATATATATATGCTTATGCTTTGTCTTTGAATGTAACATAGGGTTCTTTGAAATATTTATAGCACTTGAATTGTCACAATAGATAGCAATTGGCTCATCAATACTTACTTCGATATCTTTCAATGTTTTCTTCATCCAAATTACTTGTGTAAAATTAACAACAACAACATATTTAGCTTCAACAGTAGATTGTAAAATACAATTTTTCTTTTTACTTGCCCATGAAACTAGCCTTTTTCCCAAGAACACCACTCCAACACTTGTGTTTTTTCTGTCATCCACATTACCTCCCCAAGCTACATCGATATAAGCAGTCAATGTAAAATCATCATCCTTTTCATATTATAAGCCATAATCAACTATCCCTTTTAAATATTTGAATATTCTTTTAACAATAACAACATGTGATTCCTTCGGTTTTGCTTGAAATCTTGCAACAATGCAAACAACATTCATAATATTAGGTATAGTTTGTGTCAAGTACAATAAGCAACTGATCATTGATCTATATCTTGTTTGATTTTATTTTGGTAAATCATCATTCTTTGTTAATTTGCAACCAATCATCATAGGAGTACCAACAAGTTTTGAATCATCCATACCAAATTTCTTCAACAATTGTTTCGCATACTTGGACTGAGATATGAAAATATCTTTATCAGATTTTGTAATTTGTAGACCAAGAAAAAATTGCATCTCACCTATCATGGAAATCACAAATACTTTATGCATCTTATCATAAAATTCCTTACTCAGCTTGTCATTTTCACCAAAAATAATATCATCCAAAAAGACTTCAACAATCAAAATATTATCATGATCAAATTTGAAGTATAATTTTATATCAAAAATACCTCTACCAAAACCAGGTCTCAATAAATATTTTTATAACCTTGCATACCAGGTTGTAGGTGTTGTTTCAATCCATATAATGCTTTCTTCAAACTGTTAACCATGTCATCTTCATCAGTCATAGGAAAACCATCAGGATGCTCAATGTAGACTTCCTCTTCCAACACTCCATTCAAAAATGCATACTTAACATCCATCTAATATACCTTAAAATATTTGTAAGTAGCATATGCAAGAAACATCCTAACAAATTCAATTCTAGTAATAGGTGAAAAGGTTTCCTCAAAATCAATACCTTCCATCTGTGAGTATCCCTTGCAAACAAGTCTAGATTTTTTCTGAACCAATTCACCTTCTTCATTCAATTTGTTTCTGAATACCCATTTAGTACCATTTACATTTTTGTCCTTAGGTCTAGGAAAAATAATCCATGTCTTTTTTTTATCAATTTTTTCCAACTCTTCTTCCATCGCTTTGACCCAACTTTCATCTTTGCATGCCTCATCAACATCCTTAGGTTCAATCTTAGAAATCAAACAAATTTCATTTCTAGGAATTCTTCCTCTAATCTGAACACCTTGATTCCTATCACCAATAATCTAATTTTTTGAATGATTTAACCTTAGGAGTCTTAAGATTTGCATTTGTAGTAGACTCTTTTGTTTCCATTTCTTCCTCATTTGGAGCTTCTTGATTCTATTCTACCAAACCATTCTGATTTTGATTTTGCACTTGCACTATCTGATTGTTTGCTTCATCATCTGATTCATATCTGCAAGACCTAATTTATTTCTAATAATTCTCATCTACTTTGACATTTTCAATTTCAATTATCTTTTTCAAATTTTTTTTATAACATTTGTATGCTTTTATTTTTGTAGAATAACCTAGAAAGATTCATTCATCACATCTAGGATCATAATTCTCTAAGTCCTAGTCATCTCTTCTAATATAGATTTTTCTTCCAAAAATTATAAAATATTTTACTATAGGAACATAACCATACGAAAGTTCATAAGGTGTCTTATCAGTGCCTTGCTTGATTTGAACTCAGTTCAATGTATAGACTATAGTGGTAATTACTTATCTCCAATAGATCTATGGTACATCTTCTTCAATCATCATAGTTCTTGTAATGTCTAAGATAGTTATATTTCTTCTCTCTATAATGAAATTTTTTTTAGGTTCGTAGAGAATACATTTTCCTCTTTATTTCATGATCTTCAAAAAAGTATTAAACTCAGTGGATGTAAGCTCTCCACCTTTTTTTGATCTCAAACATTTCAAATTCAGACATGTTTCAGTCTCAACCATAGCTTTGAAAATTTTGATTTTGTCAAAGACTTCATATTTCTCTTTCAAAAATGTAACCCACATCATTCTAGAATAATCATCAAAAAATAAAATGAAATACTTGTCGCCATATTAGATTCTAGTTCTTCTAGGACCACATAAGTCAGTATGCACCAAATCTAGCAATCCACTTGAAGAATAATCATTTCTCTTGAAAGTATATTTAGTCAGCTTACCCATTTGACATTACTTACACATCACATCAGAAGACTTCAACAATTTAGGTAGATCTCTAACTGCTCTTGTAGTACTTATCTTCGCAATACTATCAAATTTCACATGACAAAATCTATTGTGCCACAACCAACTCTCATCTATCTTAGAAATCAGGCATTTATTCTCTGAATTGTTCAACTGAAACATATTACCTTTAGTCTTTCTTCCAAAGGAAATCTCAATTATAGAGCTTCCAATAATATTGCACATTCCATCCTTGATTTTTAAGTTGTAACCTTTATCAACTAGCTGTCCAACACTCCAAAGATTATACTTCAAACCTTCAACATATAGAATATCATCAGTGTTATTCTTACCATCAAGAGTAATGGAACCTCTACCTCTTCTCATACAAGGAGTGTCATCACTGAATCTAACAACACCACCATCATACTTTTCCAACTTCACAAATTTCTTTTTGTGTCTAGTCATGCATTGTGAACAACCATTGTCAATAACTCATTCATCATTTTTATCTACACATTAAATCAAGGATTTTTCCTCATTTAAGAAACTAGAATTTTCATCTTTGATAGCAATAAAAACAATCTCATCTTCACTCTTTTTGGATTCATCATCAATTACACCTTCATCAACAACATAATAAAACTAATTCTAATATTTAGACTTGAATTTATTAGGCTTGTACTTAGATTCTTTAACCAGACATCTTGAAGCAATATGACCAGTTTTATTGCATGAAAAACATTTCAAAGGTAATTGTCCTTAATACTTACTAGATCCCTTAGGTAGTCTCTTTTCAATTAGAGATTCAAGCTCTTCAAGCTATTAAAGGTTTATTTCTTCTTATTCAATTTCCCCCCATTTCTTAGCATATCTAGACACATACTTAGATGAACTTTCTCCAGGATCATATCTTTGTTTATCCTTAGAGATAGTATCTTTAAATGCAAATTCATCTTTAGGAAGACTATCTCTAATTTCTCTCATTTCAAAAGAAGATAACTTGCCAATCAATGTGTATCTTTTTTTTGATTGAGGTAACATTAAAAGAATCAAGAAGAAATGAATTCCTTAAGGAAATGAAAGAACCGAAAGAGGGAAAGCCCCAAGATAAAAAAAAAAGTTAAAGATCCATCCTCAATGTGTATCTTGTTACTGGTGCCACAATTCCAATTTCTTCAATAGAAAAAATTTTATGATTGTAAGCAGGAGGCAAGGATCTTAGGATCTTATAAATAATTTATTCTTCATCCAATGTTCTACCAGCACATCTGATTCCACATGAAATAAGTTCAGTGACCTTCTGCACATAGGAATTAATGTTTTCATCTTCGCTCATTTTCAAAGCTTCATATTTTCCTTTCAAACTTTGCGACTTGGATTTATTCACACATGCATCTTCTACATGTAATGCCTCTAATTTTATCCATATCTGATGTGTTTTCTCCAATTCCATAACATTTTTATATTCTGTATTTGATAAGGCACTCAACAAGGCTTCTTTTTCTCTTACATTATGCTCAGATTGTTTCTTCTCATCAGGATTCGTAGTAGAAATATCAGCAGGAGGAGTGTAAGACTTATTTGTGATATGCCAATACTCTTCATCAATGCATCTCAAGTGTGTAATCATCTAAACCTTCCATATAGCATAGTTAGTACCTTCAAATATTGGACTTTCCTTCTCAAAGTTCTCCATCAGGATCTCCTCAAGCGGCCAATATTAAAAAAGAGGACTTAGCTCTGATACCAATTGTTATAATTAAGGCAACACCCACAACTGAAAGAGGGGGGTGAATCAATTCTGTCCCAAATCTTCAAACTTTAAGAAACTTATAAACTTTATTCTCAGATCTGAATGATAAACATGAATGCAAGATCATAACACATTATTCAACACATAACACCAATATTTTTGATGTGGAAACCCAATTAAGAGAAAAACCATGGTGCGGATCAAACCCACAAGATGAATAAACTTTGTGAAAATAAATATACCCTATTAGGAGTATTATAAAGGGGAATGCACATGCATTCAACAACACTTCCTAGAGATCACTTCTCAAATAAAAAAAGGGATTCAACCCAAAAGAAGGCTCGCCACCTTACATCAATCTCCGATCACAATTCATAATGGACAAAAGTTCATATCTCATGAACTGACAAATAGCGTCTTTGATATGCCAATATAGTTCCAATGAAGCACATCAAATCTCTGCCTTGATTGTAGATTCCACTCATACATCTTCATATTCACTCTTCCATACCACTCGTACATTTTCACATTCACAAATGATTACATATTTTATATATTACATTAACTTTATTTTAACTAGGTCGGCTAAGGACCTAATTAAAAGATATTAATTTATTATATCTCAATACACAATGATATCCATTGAATATTGACTCAGACATAACAATGATTAATAACCACATCCTCAAACACACTCCAAATCCATAGATCATGCCACGATCCTTCACAACATGCTACATCATCAAGTCAACCAAGAACAATAAGAACAAAAACACATCATATGAAAATCACCAAATCCAATCACATAACCCAATGAAATCTAGAAACACAAATATGACATGATCTAGAAACATCAGTAAGAAACATGAAATTCCATGACATCAACAAGAGCAACTCTCTCTCAGAATTCATAACTATCTCTGCACTATCATCAGGAATTCTAGACTACAACCTCTGGCATACAAGAAAGATATCTTGTCAGCATTTAAAATACAAACTAATCAAGTTAAGGAAATAGATCCATGTCATACACTCACCACCAAGTTAGCAACTGAGAATAATGCATAACTGATCCACACCGATCCAATAACTACAATATTATCTCTTCCTCAACAACCAAAATACCAGTCTTTGATAAATCCTTCATAGCTCACTCAAATCATCATGTGAACCATTGTGAGTTGACATAGATCAACTATATACATACATAAAATCATATGTAAGTTCACAATATCTGATATTCAATACAATAGCCATACTAAATTAGTTTTCTTACTGAACATCTCAACAACACACAGAAATATTGTCATCAGCAGTAGGAAAATGTTCACACACACACACACATGTAATATCCAAAAATCTCCCAACAATTCTTCTCCTTTATGTCTCCTTTAAGTGTAGGGAGTCGTGCCCTTTAATTTGTTCATGCCCTTATAAAATGGTCACACCCTTCGGTTATGAAAAGATACATTTTTTTGAAAACAACCATTTCCCCTTTCACTTCTTATTTAATCTTCACCTATCTCTGATTTATTAAATATATCTTTGCTACATTTAAGATATGCATATCCTCTTCTTGTATATTTATACATGTTATTTTCATATTTCCTTCTCAATTCTTATTTTAGATACCTCCTTATACTTCTACTTTAATTTTTCTTTAGATATCTTCTACTCCCTTTCCTCCATTCCATTTTATCTTTCTTCCCCTTTATATCTTTTTTGAGGAAGGGTCGATGTAAGAACCCTTCGGTGGCTCTATCTGCTAAACTGTATTATGTTTGTTTTTATGATTGAAAAGAATTCAAGGAAGTAATCTAAAGAAAAAATTAAAGGGAATGCAATGTTGCAGTTAGATACAATTTTTCAATGAATTGACTTGAGTAATGCTCCTACAACTTAGTGGACATTATTACAAACACTCAACACGTTAACTCCAAACTTTCGTTAACTAAAAGAGATGCAAGTAATAACCTACAACAGTTTGTCATTAAGACAAACACTTGGTATGCACAACTTTATTTAAGTTTGAAAACTATGATTTTCTGATATGAAATGACTTATTACAACTCTGATTGCAATGAAAAAATTAGTGATTATTTATAAAAAAAAAAAAAAAAAAAATCTCATATAGATGCCCTAATGGCTGATATGAATTTCCATACTTATGCTTCAGACTTACAATGTAAATACTTTCTTATATGAAGAATAAAACCTAGAATGAACTGCAGGTTTGAAACAATTATGACACCAAATTTTGGAACTAAAAACTAGAGCTCAAAGTCCTATAAATATTCTCCTACAAGTATGCAATCTGCACTTGACAAACTTTAACCATTGCTTTATAAAAACCCCAGGGAGGAAGGTATTGTAGCAACTATTGTTCACAAGTGTTGTAGTGTCAATGTTCACAGGTGCTGTAGAAACTATTAAATAGTTAAAATCTGATATGGAATGGCTGCCAAGAATGAATCTCTAGGTCTGCTATAGATTTTCCTTCCAATCCTCCAACCCCTAGATGAAATTCTTCACTTTTAAGCACAAATATAACTCCTAAATGAATCTCTCTTGAATGCCAAGTTCACTAGATATTTCACCAACTCAAATGGCTGCAACACTAAAGATTTTTCATTCTCTAATGGTGGCTGCAAGTAGAAACCCTTGTTCTCCAAGCAAGAGAAAAAATCAACCAAAGTTCAATAATAATTATAAAACATAATCAGAATGAGCTCTTAAGTCTCTTTTATTCTTTTATTGTGGGATATCAAACACTTTCCTCGCTAATGTGGGATAAAAGATATATTCCCACTTTTTATTTCTTTTCACTTAAAAATCTATAGTTGGTGCACAAATAATTCTCTTAAAATTAATTGTTCACTTGGCCCCATCTATGATAAATTAACCCTTCACTTAAGTGACTTGCGTTATAATATAAAATTATATTATAACTTTACAATATAAGCTCAAAATTATTAATATTTATTTTCACCAAATAAATATTAATATCTCCATTATTACTCATCATCTTTGCATGCCATCTGAATTGGAAGCTGACGTGATCAAGAAGCATATGACCATACCCCATTTCTAAAAATAGCAGGGGTCCCTCTCTACCCCCTAAAAACTTAATATAAATAGCAATTTTTGGATACGGAGTCCTGGAGATCTCGAACAAAAGCCAAACCTGCAAAACCCTGACCACTGAAGAAGATGCATCCCTCAAAGGACCCTCTAACCAACCTCATTAGTCTATGAGGGATAGAATAATAAGCTAATCCCTCAAAATTTGATACTCATGAAAATGAGGACATTAGAGTCTGCCCTCCCTAAAATTGCTTGTCCTCAAGCAATCTCCATTGTTGAGAAACTTCACTAAACTAACAAAAAAACAAAGGAAGATTGAGAATTGTCCCACACTGAGACACAAATACAACACCAGTATAACCAAAAATGCACATAGGTGATCAATAATCCATCTGTCCAAACTCTGCACACTAAATTCGTTCATCTGTAAAAGACCATGTACATGCGGATCAAATGTAACACTGTCAATAACCCAGACCATGTACACATTGCAATACTCTCCAGTGAACCCAGACTAAAATCATGATGCACACATAGGATCCAATAGCACACTGAAGAGTGTCCAGCCAAATATACCTGGATCCACAAGAAACACATATGAGGCTGATGAGTGAAGTTTTGAAGAAATTTTTGAATAAGTTTGTGATTGTATATTTGGATGATATTCTAATATTCAGTAAGACCAGAGAAGAAAATTTGATGCATATAAAACAAGTATTGTAGAGATTGAAAGAGGAAAAGTTGTTGATAAATCTGAAGAAGTGCTCCTTCATGAAAGAAGAGCTTGTGTATTTGGGTTTTGTAATTTCAGCTGATGGTTTGAAGATGGATCCAGAAAAGGTTGAAGCTATACTGAGTTGGCCTACACTTGAGAATCTTACAAAGCTGAGATCATCTCATGGATTGGCAAGTTTTTATAGGAAGTTTATCAAAAATTTCAGTTCTATTTGTAATGCTATGACTGAAACAATGAGAGGAGACAAAAGAGAGTTCAAATGGACACATGGAGCTGATAACAGTTTTGAATCTTTGAATTTGAAAGTTACTAAATTACCTGAGCTAGCCTTACCTGATTTCAATAAGGTATTTCAAGTTGAATGTGATGCAAGTGGAAGTGCAATTGGAGTTGTGTTGACTCAAGAAGGTAAACCTGTTGCTTTCTTTAGTGAAAAGTTGAATGATGAAAAGAGAAAATGTTATGTCTATGATCTTGAATTCTATGCTATTGTGCAACCTATGAAGAAATGGAGACATTACTTGATGCCAAATGAATTTGTGTTGTATACTAATCATAAGGCTTTACAATATTTGAATAGTCAGAATAAGTTGAACTAGAGACATATGAAATGGGTTGAATATTTGCAGAGATTTACATTTGTGATTAAGCATAAGAGTGGAGTTTCTAACAGAGTTGTTGATGCATTAAGTAGAAGAAGAAATTTGTTGACTGAAATGAGAATTGAAGTTCTTGGATTTGATGACATGAAGCATTTGGATGAAGATGATCCTGATTTTCCAGAGCAGTGGAGAGTGTGCAGAGCACCTAATACAAATCAATCAAGTAAGTATGAAGACTATTTCATTTATGAAGATATGTTGTTTAAGAGTATTCAGTTGTGCATACCAAGAGGTTCCATGAGAACTAATTTGATTAAGGAGAAACATAGTAGTGGATTGGCTGGACACTTTGGCATTGATAAAACATTGAGTCTACTGAAGGAGAGGTACTTTTGGCCTCAATTGTATAAAGATGTTTAAAAATTTGTAAGAAGTTGTGGAGTCTGTCAAGTTGCAAAGGGAGTAAGTCAGAATACTGGTTTGTATACACCTATTACTATTCCTGAGAAACCTTGGAGTGATATCAGCATGGATTTTTTTCTTGGCTTACCTAGGACAACAAGAGGTAATGATTCTATATTTTTTGTTGTGGATAGATTTTCCAAGATGACACATTTCATACCATGTAGGAAAATATGAGATGCAGTGCATATAGCAAATCTTTTCTTCAAGGAGATTGTCAGATTGCATGGATTACCAAAGAGTATCATCTCTGACAGAGACAAGTTTGTAAGTTATTTTTGGAGAACACTTTGGAAGAAGCTGAATATTGAGTTGAAATTTAGTTCTACATTTCATCCATAGAATGATGGACAAATAGAAGTTTGGGTAACTTGTTGAGATGTTTAGCTGGAGACACACCAAGCAATTGGGATTTTTTGTTGGCACAAGTAGAGTTTGCATACAACAGTTAAGTAAATAGAAGTACTGGAAAGACACCTTTTGAGATTGTTCATGGCACACAACCTAGAGGTATATCAGATTTGAGAGACATTGTTGGTGAAGAGAAAAGAAGTGTTGAAGTAGAGGAATTTGTGGAATTTATGAAGACATTGCATGAGGATGTAAAGAAAAAGCCTAGAGAAAAGTAATCAGAAATACAAAGATGATGCAGAAAAATCTAGAAGACATAAGATATTCGAATTTGATGATGTTGTGATGGTTCTGTTCAAGCTTAGAATTGTCACCCTAAATCAGGCATTAAGGCTTCATGGCAATTCTATCTGATAGTGGAAACTTCCTCTAGCTATGGGTGAACTATGAATGAGGAAGAGTCTCCAGATTCTAGGCCGGTTCCTATTTGGTATGGAATATCACCTCCTGATTGAAAACTGAGTAGGGAAAGGGAAGAAAGAAACTTCAAAACTAGAAATAGATAGGGGTGATACACCAAGAGTGAATTCAAACTTTACTTGGAATAACTAATGCAGTAATCCTAACTCATATACCACATTTTGATACTTTGAATCTATGATCAACATATAGGTTAAAAGACTTGGCTACTAGGGTATAGACCACAAATAACTTAATCAGTCAACAAACATACATTTTCTTCATCAGTTCTAGATCTTGTCCACATAGAGGAGGAATAATAAACATTCACTTCTCCTAGCTACCAAAATGAATAACACTTATGAAGAAAGATGAAACAGGATTCTGAAATCAGAACTTAAGAGCATATAGGAAAAATAGATCATCTACTTTATTATCCTCCAAAAATTTGACAAGTAGGTTACATATAGTATCTCCAAGGCATCAAGGAACAATGAATTCACTTTAAGCCTTTTCTCCAAGATCTGCAACTTAATGGATACAAAATGCATGAAACAATGGTATAGGAACAAAATAGTTCACTAAAACCTCTTCTCCACCAAATCTCCCCTCTAAAAATGACTAAAAGCCTTAGCTAAATAGCCCTCTAAACCCTAATCTGGAAATCCAATCACCTAGAAATCAGCCCCTAAAAACACTCAACTTTTAGCTATAAAATAACTTTCCCCAAATTGTCTCCAAATCTAATCCCAAGATACCCCCTAATTATTGGCCCTTTTAGGATAAAAAATCCTTTTAAAATATATGCCAATAATTAATGAAACATGACTCCTAATTATCCCCTAATATTGGTATTTAAAAATATCCTTTTAAGATCAATACCAATATATGTTACAAAAATAAAAATTGAGTAAACTCAATTTGATTTCAACCAATCCTAACAATATTGAACCTAAGTTTAAGCTATTGAAAAATCTAAACTCGGGTCAACATGACCAATTGAATACAATACAAAATTATTAAGAATTCCTTGAAGGCATATGGCAGTTGGCATTTGGCATTTTTGAAATTCTGACTGGGGTACACTGCAGTCTTAATGACTTTTAATTATCTTTGCAATCGGACTTTAAAATTTTATCAAACTGGGTATTATCATGTTTCATTTTGAAATCTATCCTTTGGAGAAAATTCAGGGTTTTCTACTGTTGGGTGCCGCCATACTGCTGTTCTGCATTCTTCATTGTTCTCTCTATGATGTGTGAGCTCAGGCTATGGTTTGTAGTGGAGTTAACCATTTGTTTGTTGAGAACTTGGGTTCTCTTTTTCTAAACTGGAGTTTGATCTGCGGGCTTTCTTTCTCTATGTCATTGTATTTGGGTTTCATCTACAGTTTGCACCTTGGAACTGGTAGTTGACGTCGAGCTTGCTCTTTTTGAACTAGGCTCTTCATCACCGTGAAACATGACGTTGACTATGCATCTATCTGTGGTTTGATCCTTGGGACTTGGAGTCCACTTGGACTATATATAGAGTGCGGGCTCTATTTAACATAGAGTTTGGATTAAATACCATAACACATGGCATGGTCTTGGCTCTTATTGCTGCTGTGGAAGGCTCTCCTTCAAGCCATGACATATGGCATCTCTTCATGATCTGGAGCTCAACTTTTATTATATCTTGGCTTTTCAGTTCACAG
Source organism: Thuja plicata (assembly GCA_018584345.1). Classification (NCBI taxonomy): domain Eukaryota; kingdom Viridiplantae; phylum Streptophyta; class Pinopsida; order Cupressales; family Cupressaceae; genus Thuja; species Thuja plicata. The sequence continues at coordinate 916,473 of MU223165.1, forward strand.
ATAAGTAACTACCTCTCTTTACTCACCTTGTTGTTTCATTGAAAATGTTGAAGATGTCACTGTCTATCAGTGGAGCTCACATTTTTTACTGCTCTGTTTATCACATGCATTTGACGTGGGCTTTGTATTTTTCCATCCGAGACTTAATATACTATTCACTATCTATTGGTTGAAGATATGAACTCAGCTTGTTTTACTTTGAGTTCTATTATCACATATGGTGCCTCCTTCACTCTTGTTTTATTCAAATCAAGCTTTTGTTTAAATACCCAGAAGAGTTTATGCTTTCTTAAGTTGCTTGCTTAACTTTGGGCTTTATGGGTATTGCTGTTTGGAGTCAATAATGAACAAAAAATGTCGGCTCCATCACTCTTGTTTTATTCCTTTTATTATATGTTTGAACTATTGAATACCCACCATTTGTATCTGAACTTTGAGCACTCGGTGTCTTTTATTCATAATGTCCGGAGTTTATTAATAGAAAAACATTGTCAACTTCAGTGGCATTGGTTCTTTTCTTGAACAAATGAGATTCCTTTGTGTTTGTACTTATTCTCATACTGTCTTCTCAGGCTCCATGCCTAAACACACACTGTCTAAGATAGAAAGCTCACTGTTATTGTCGTTAGATTTGGGCTCTTCCCTATTTTGTCTGTTGTAATCACACATTTTTCTCTTAGCCTGACTCCCTCACTGTTGGATGGTTGTCTTTAGCTCAGCATTAGAGACAATAGAAGCTCATGACATAGCTAGGAAACATGTATATTTCTATTATTTGGTCACTTTTGACTTCAGTAAGAAACACTATTTTTGCTTCAAACATTTACATATGCATTTCAACTTTTCTTGAAGTTTTGTTGTCTGTGGGGTTTGACCAGGGCTTGTGACACCCACAAATACTAATGCACTTAGCTATTCAACACTAGAGTGCACCCTTTTATCTTCGCTCTTAGATAATATTATTTTCTCTGTATTTGATGACTTATGAACTTGATACCAACTGTGTTAGAATATACATTGTACATGTGCTCTGGTGCCACTATGAAAATCACTGCACCTTTTATATACTTTAAACAACATCATCATTGATAACATGTATAAGAGTAACAAAATTTTAATTCATTGATTATTCTGGCATATATACTGCATTTGGACATCTTTTCCTTTATCATGCAAACTTATAACAACCTTTGATAATATTGTTCTTACTCTTCTGGCATCTGCATATCAGCATCCATAGTGCCAAAATCTATAACATCATGTATGAACCCTGTAGAAACTTGTTATGTACTGCATTTCTCAACCTTCTGCAACTTTCATAAACTGTATTCTCTTGTAATGCACATATCTTTCCTGTACGTAATGTCTTATGTGAAGTTCGAGCATGGGCTCGTGACACTCACTGCATCTCTTTTATTATCTGCATTTAGTCACTTGTACACATACATCACTGATCAACCTATCAGGTCAGCAAACAAAATTGAGCCAATCAATGCATGTGTATGAGAGTCATATGAGATGACACTCATGCATGAATGTTGGTTGTTTTGTTTGTGTTTGTTAACCTAACAGGCTGATATCAGTCTGAAGAAAAGTTCCTCAGATTCAAGACCTAAACCTCTTTAATTCAGGTTCTTCTGGTTCTAGAAGTAGCAATACTTTGGAAATGCAGACTAATAACCATATGTAATAAAAGATTTCATAAGGATATGTCCCTTTGATATTCTTTATTCATTTAATGATAAAGTATATCTTGTTGTTGCATTGATGTTACTGGTAAATGTTCAGATTTGAGAACCTGATTGATGTATGTTGTTTGGTTGATGTATTGCTTAGATCCAATTGGATCTAACATCTCTTTTCTCTTCATGATGCAGGATACAGGACCCTAGACCTATTATGCAGAGCTGACTCAAGATAAACAAAAGACACTATGAAGACTAGACAGAGAAAGACCACCAACATCAAATGTAGACACTCTGCCTTATGAGGCAATGCATGGACCCCTACTCATGCTTCAGTCATGCTTTTCTTTTCTGTAATTACCTTTAAGTTTTGAATCCAAAAGATGTAACATGAAACTTATGTGCATACTACATTTAGTTTGAATGCATAATGTAATGATCAATTAAAATTTTGAATTATAAACATAATCAATACTTAGAGTACAATTTTCTGATAGTATGAATGCAATAGAAAGGTACTTTCACCATCTTCTGAATAAAAAATGTGGAAAGGATGTACATTTATGCAATTTTTTGTATGTATGATTGTTAGATTGCAAATGTGCAAATTTAGGGTAACAATTCTGGCGACCTCTGCTGGATGTCTGCTTGTTTGACATTGGGACTAGTAGCCTAAAATAGTCCATTGGGCATTGAGTCTATTTTTCACCTATGGAAACCCTCAACCTAATCTGTGAATACAAGAAAACCATTTCCCAGTGATTGTGTGTATGTTTATGATCTGTGGTAGTGAAGTAAAAAACTTCATTACCACAAATTGTAGAGGTATTCTTGATCATTGAGGAATGATCTCCTTGTATTTGTAGATTTGGACAGCAACCTTGGAAGACCCTGGATCTTGGAGACTTATTGAAAACTGGAAAAACTAAATTAAAACTGACCTAATTGTGCCTGACAGCACTTAGGAAAAAATAGAAAACTGACCTACCCTAATCTAAATAGCCACAAACCCTGGTTAAAAAAAACCATTCACTGATTGTGAAAAATAACTTCCCATCCTTTTAAGCTCACAATAACCCACATGCTTCTGGAAAGCTATCATGAGATGAACATATGAGATATATGTGAACAATTGATGTGAAACTTTTAGATTGACAAAAATATGATTTACTAGAAGCAGGTGATCTAAAACACCATCATCCTGAAGAGAATCAACAATCAGCAAAAGGACTTTACTTACTTAATCATACAGGACAGCAAGATGATTGAATTCCTCCTCAGTTTCATGATGCAGAGGTGCTGGCACAACTTGATCTTCTTTGATAACATCGATCTTGGCCAAATTTCTGATAGGAAAACCATGAGAGATAGTGAACTTGGAGCTCTCCTTGATAGTTTTAGGTTCCTGAGAGATTAATTCAGTTTGATTGATTTGCCCATCATGTTGGCTGGAAATAATCTCTTCCTGTAGCTTGTAAGTGCTTTCTAGAAGTGTGGGCTTGACATCAAGATGAAATAAAAATTTCTCTGTCTCATCCCAAAATTGATCTTCTTCTTCTTCTTCCTTATTATTTTGTAGGAGAAGTATACTCTTATTAACACCATTATCCTGATTTTCTACAATCTTCTTTGTTTTGTGTTGTTCGAAAAGATTCTTCTTTAAATCAGTAACCTCCTATTCAATGGTCTCCCTCTCTTCCTCAAGTTGAAAACACTTCTCAATCTAAAGTTGAAAACCTCTCTTATATGTATCAGCTGTAGAAGCCAGACATTCTATATTTTACTTGAGATCCAGTAGCTCTTTATCATGAATTTCTTTCTGAAATCTTAATTCTTTTTCTTTTTCTAACTGAAATTCATGACCACGGTTAAACATGGAAACTATCAGTTTTTCATAAGAATCCTTCTGAGCTTGCAATTCTCCTTGATGAACCTTCTTTTGAGCTTCCAATCCTCCTAAAACCTTGGCTTCATTTCTCTTGTATTTCTCAACAAGATACCTTTCATGACCTTGATCTCATTGAGCCAATGCTTGCTGTTGTTGAATATGGGCTTGATAAGCATGCTCCTCTAGCTGCCTGTCCAACTCTTGTTGAAATTTAGATTCTTGTTGTCTTTTAATATCCTCAATCTGCATAAGCATATTTTGCAACTTACTTGCAGTATCTCTATTTTGTGAATCATTATCATTTGCAGAATAATGACAATTATACTGGGATTGCTGACCTTGATAAGACTGAAAATGATTCTCTTGAACAAAATTTTCTTGGAATGATGGAAAACCTGAAAACTGACCATCTAGATAAGCATATCCTCCTTGATAACATGACATCTTTATTCATCTGAAATACTGGAAATCAGAAGATAAAATAACATTGAAACATACCAACTTTTCTCCTTTTGAAACTGTAGACTTTCCTTCATGGATCCACCAGATATGCGAAATGTGACGTCTTTAAAGTCAAAATCTTGCTGATAGCATACCAGAACCAGCAAGTGATGTAATCTAATTTGACCCATTCATTGAAGAATGTGCCCCACCGGGCATGCCAAAAATTGTTCAGGCTTAGAATTGTCACCCTAAATCAGGCACTAAGGCTTCATGGCAATTCTATCTGACAATGGAAACTTCCTCTAGCTGTGGGTGAACTATGGATGAGGAAGAGTCTCTGGATTCTAGGCCGGTTCCTATTTGGTATGGAATATCACCTCCTAATTGAAAAATGAGTAGGGAAAGGGAAGAAAGAAACTTCAAAACTGGAAATAGATAGGGGTGATACACCAAGAGTGAATTCAGACTTTATTTGGAATAACTAATGCAGTAATCCTAACTCATATACCACATTTTGATACTTTGAATCTATGATCAACATATAGGTGAAAAGACTTGGCTACTAGGGTATAGACCACAAATAACTTAATTCGTCAACAAACATACATTTTCTTCATCAGGTCTAGATCTTGTCCACATAGAGGAGGAATAATAAACATTCACTTCTCCTAGCTACCAAAATGAATAACACTTATGAAGAAAGATGAAACAGGATTCTGAAATCAAAACTCAAGAGAATATAGGAAAAATAGATCATTTTCTTTATTATCCTCCAAAAATTTGACAAGTAGGTTACAAATAGTATCTCCAAGCCATCAAGGAACAATGAATGCACTTTGAGCCTTTTCTCCAAGATTTGCAACTTAATGGATACAAAATGCATGAAAAAGTGGTATAGGAACAAAATAGTTCACTAAAACCTCTTCTCCACCAAATCTCCCCTCTAAAAATGACTAAAAGCCTTAGCTAAATAGCCCTCTAAACCCTAATCTAGAAATCCAATCACCTAGAAATCAGCCCCTAAAAACCCTCAACTTTTAGCTATAAAATAGCTTTCCCCAAATTGTCTCCAAATCCAATCCCAAGATACCCCCTAATTATTGGCCCTTTTAGGATAAAAAATCCTTTTACAATATATACCAATAATTAATGAAACATGACTCCTAATTATCCCTTAATATTGGTATTTAAAAATAGCCTTTTAAGATCAATACCAATATATGTTACAAAAATAAAAATTGAGTAAACTCAATTTAATTTCAACCAATCCTAACAATATTGAACCTAAGTTTAAGCTATTGAAAAATCTAAACTCAGGTCAACATGGCCAATTGAATACAATACAAAATTATTAAGAATTCCTTGAAGGCATATGCCAGTTGGCATTTGGCATTTTCAAAATTCTGACTGGGGTACACTGCAGTCTTAATGGCTTTTAATTATCTTTGCAATCAGACTTTAAAATTTTATCAAACTGGGTATTATCGCGTTTCATTTTGAAATCTATCCTTTGGAGAAAATTTAGGGTTTTCTGCTGTTGGGTGCCACCATACTATTGTTCTGCATTCTTCATTGTTCTCTCTGTGATGCATGAGCTCAGGCTATGCTTTGTATTGGAGTCAACCGTTTGTTTGTTGAGAACTTGGGTTCTCTTTTTCTAAACTGGAGTTTGATCCGCGATCTTTCTTTCTCTATGTCATTGTATTTGGGTTTCATCTGCAGTTTGCACCTTGGAACTGGTAGTTGACGTCGAGCTTGATCTTGTTGAACTGGGCTCTTCATCACCATGACACATGATGTTGACTATGCATCTATCTATGGTTTGATCCTTGGGACTTGGAGTCCACTTGGACTATATATAGAGTGTGGGCTCTATTTAACACAGAGTTTGGATTAAATACCATAACACATGGCATGGTCTTGGCTCTTATTGCTGCCGTGGAAGCCTCTCCTTCAAGCCATCACATATGGCATCTCTTCATTATCTGGAACTTGGATTTTATTATATCTTGGCTTTTCAGTCCTTCTTCACCAGGTAGACACAAGACTGAATATGATATTATTCATCCTGTCTGCTTGCATGATTCGACATGTTGCCTTCTATCCAGGTGGGGTTTTTGAAATTTCTCTCAGAACGAGAGTCTCACAACCATGGACCAATCTAGGAACGAAGGATTTATCATGATGAATGCAATACAATGCAAGATTATACTAAGAAATGAAAAGGTGTAAGATAATCTAAGACATGATGATAAATGTAATTATTCTAGAAATTGAAGCTATTCTATTGCAAAATGATATTATTCTATATGAGACATGACAATAATTCAGTATTCTAACAATGCATATTTTCTCCAGGGGTTTTGAATGAGGAATGAGAGTTCTTTTATAGACTCAGGGATGATCATAATAGAAACTTTCCTCTTTGAAATAAAATAGATAGAAAAGCCAGTTCAGAATAGAAAGCTTTATTCAAAAGAATACAATAAATTGTTTTCTTTCTACTTTTAGCTGTTTTCTTTCTTTGATTTAATTCTATTTTATTTGAATTAAATTGTTTTCTTTCTTTTTAAAGAACAATTAACTCAAAGATTCTATTTCTGAATAGAGAAATATTTTTGAGAGAAAATCCAATTAATTAAATAAATATGACCTCATAAATGTTTTTTTATCAATTATCTGAATAATTAAATTCAATTATTGAAAATGAGGATATTTATTTAATAATTAAATATTATTTAATCCCTTTTTCATGTGTCTTAGCTAAAGAGGGTGAATTTAATTTAATTAAAGTGCTA
>MU223165.1:946574-960106 GCA_018584345.1 Thuja plicata
AAAAATACTTGTAAACACAATTTTATATGAAAATATTATAAAATGAACCAAATAAAAAAACATGTTTGTTTTTAGTGGCTATAGAAAAAATGAAATAATAATTAAAAAACTCCTACAAAATGTCAAATACATAATTACATTTTTCCAAAATTTATAAATTAACTATATATACAAAGAAATTAAATAATAAAATAATTCGTTATTCAAACTATATTCCAATTTCAGGGTGTATTCCAATTCTAGATTGTGGCACCCAAACGCAGAAAATGCATCTTCCCAGTCATCTTCCTGGTGAACCAAACGGGTCCAACCCATATTCTGGATATCATTTTGAGGATATGTATCTTCGAGAATTGCATGATCTTCCTGAATTGGCCATATCTAGGATATGGTATTCCTGCTGCCAAACAGGCCCTAAGAGTAAAACCTTGATGGGTTGACTAGTGAGGAGCCACATTCACTAGGCGGTTCAACTCCATCTTTTTAGTTGCACTTTTTCCTTGTGTGATTCACAATGGGACATAGGTTCTCATTGGGCGAGGTAATCACACCCTCTCTCTTTTTCTCTTTGACTGGTCATGTATCTCTTATCATTATCTTAGGGTTGATAAAGACTTAAGTCCCTAGGGGATTGAGGATTCCTTTGTCCCTTTTGATTTCAATAAGATTATATTTTCTTTATGATCTCCTTTACCAAGAGTTTACATCAAGTCCATACTCTTGCTAAACTGGGGGATAAATGCATAGTAAGAAAATGGAAGCACTTCCATTTTGGACTCGTTTAGCCCTCTGAGTAAGTGTTTTGGAATCATGTCAAGCACCTTGAATGGGTCTTTGACTTAGATCTGGGTTTTCCCATGTTCTACCCCCTGTTTCACTTCTCTTTGGCCTATTTCTGGCACCCTAATTTGCAAATTTGAGTTTCTTGACCTCAGGGTCAAGGTCAACCTCAACCCTGACCTAGGTCAAGGTCAACCTCAACCCTGACCTAGGTCAAATTTAACCTCAACCCTGACCCAGGGTCCAATTTTCAATTTTTTGGGGTTTTCGGATGTCGGGCTTCGAAAAGATTTAATTCTCGCTTTCGGGTCGGCTATTTTGGTCTTCGAGGAAATGACTCATGAAATTATATTTAATATAGGTCCACTTCTAGGGGTATAGGTCTAATTGGAATTTACTTCTCCTATGTAGGCCTCTCTAGAAGGTTGTGCCCTAGATTGGTATATAAGGAAGCCTTCTCCTCTCATTTTCTCTAACAATCTAGGACTCTAAGATTTGAAGAACAAAAGGTGAAAGAAAAGCTAAGAAGCAAGACTTGAAGCAAACCAATAATCTATTCAAGCTTTCAAGCACCTTCAAGCATTAAATTCATCAAGGAGATCCATTGGTAGCGATTGAAGAATTCAAGCTCTATGGATCCCTCTTGTTAAAGATTTCTCCATCCACATCCATGCAAGCCTCTTCCTATTCCAAGATCCATTCAAGATTGGTGTTGAAGATCTAAAAGTAATTGATTTGAGACATCCTACATCCTGCATCCTACATTCTATAGTCTACATTCATTTGGTGCATACATACTTGTGGATCCAAGGATTCAAATCCTCCACAAGGGTTTCTATACAAGCAAGGTGAATTGGTTTATTTGCTTTGTTTATTTATACAATTTTAATTATACTTTAAGGTTAATTCCAAAACTAGGGTCTGACCAAGGCAAACCCCTCCCCCCCAAAAAAAAAACCATTTTTCTTGCAGGTATAGGTATAGGACAACAAATTTAAGAGCAGATTTGGATACCCTTTTCGGCCAACTTTCAGGATCCGCGAACAAAATTTCTATTAGAGTAGTGCAGGTCAAGGTCGACAATTTAGGGTATAATTATGCCCCCGTAAAGAGGTTAAGGTCAACCTGACTCAGAAAAGAAAAATATTTTTTGGTTTTGTCCGTCTCTACGTTTGTGTTCTAGATTTGGTTGCAGAATTTCATAAAACTCAACACAGACATCAGAAAATAGGCTTTTCTATCTATATGCTATATTTTTAGGTTAGTACTTGTCTTGAATTCATTTCAATTAAGGTTTCAATCAATTCAAATCTATTACATGCTCTTCATCCATAATTCAAGAATGTAAGGCTTTATTCTTTTCTTTTATTTCCAATCGATTGATGCATATGTGCATTAACCATTTTCTTATGGTCGATCAAAGTGGATCTTTCCTTTGTGAAATTTGGGGCTAGGAAGAGAATCTTATCTTTCCCTCAATACCATTTCCAAATCATCACACATATCTCTTTATGATCCATTTTTATCCTATACATATTTATCCCTTACAGAAGTAAGGAATGTTGAATATAATTCTAGTGAAGATAGAAGTCTTCAAGTAGATCTAATCATACAGGTTGAAGAATAGAGCCAAGAATTCTCCAGACACCGAGCAACAGAGGACACAACATTCATCGAGAAGAAAGAATAAAGAAGGGGAGAAAATGGATTGAAGAGAACATTGATCAAAGAGGTATTATGGACTAACAATAGATCTAAAAAATTTCAAGTTAAAGTTGTATTGTTGAACATATCATTTACTATTTCAGTTTAACCATTGATTCAGAAAATCTCTTAACTGAGTGGGATTTAACCATCCTTATTGTATTGAGATACTCAAGAGTATCAAAATATTTTTCACATTGACAACATATTGAATTCTAGGTCAAATGATAAATATTTGGTTTTGAATCCTCTAACAAGGTCACACTTAATAGTGTGTTTGTAACCTTTAACAAGGTTGTCTCTTCACCGAGCTGACTTCAGAAGAGTGAAAATTTTGGGTTACCAGTCCCAAGTGTTTTTTCCCTTAATAGGGTTTCCACATTAAAAATCCATGTGTCAAATGTGTATATGGTTCATTTCTTTGATGTTTTTCTTTACACATTACTAAAATAGGATTGGTCAGTAAATACTAAGTTTAATTATTGCTACTTGATAAAGGCTATAAAAGTATGAACATTATACTCATCAAGAAGTTTATATTTGTTAAGAATATTTAAAGGCATACATCTTGTAGAAATGAAAGATAACTGAAGGTCTTATATTTTTTATATAAGTTTTGGTTGGATTATTGGATTAATTTTTGAGGCCACTGATTCACCNTCCCCCCCCCCCCCCCCTCAATTATTCTAACAATTGGTATCAGATCTTTGGAACTTGGAAGAGATTTTAAAGAATCAAGATAAAGATCACAAGATGAGTAAAAGGGATGTGCCTAAGTTGAAAAAGGACAACTTTTCATCATGGAAAAGTAGGATAAGACTTCACCTATCAAGTATTGGAAATGATGTCACACAATACTTGGATGTTGAATATGCTGCACCGATAGGACCTCTAATTGTTGATCAATTGAGAGATAAAAATGAACAGAACTCTATGATGATAGAACTTGCTTCTTCACTATCTAATGTTGAATTTGAAGATGTTAAATCATGCACCACTACAAATAAAATGTGGGAAAAACTCAAGCTAGTACATAGAGGAGATAAAAATATGTTGAGAGCTAAAGCTGAGAGCCTAAGAGGAAAGTTTGATGACCTAAGAATGAAAAAAGGAGAAAACATCACTCAGTACAGTAGCAGAATCAAAGAAGTTGTTAATGCTATCCGTGGAGTAGGAGGATTACTTGAGGAAGAAAAGGTTGTAAGTAAAATTCTCAGAACCTTACTACTTGTTTATGCTATTAGAGTATCTGCAATTCAAGAAATGAGAGTAGTAGAAAATAACAATGTTATTCTAGATAGTTTGATTGCTAGACTTATTTCATTTGAGATTAACAACTATGACAATAATGTCTTTCCAACTATTGAGTCTACATTCAAATCTTCTTTGAAAATAAGTAAATCAATTCATAAATACACTATGAGAAATGATAGTGAAAGTGATAGTGATGAACAAGAACTTGATGAAATTGAAGCACTAATGACTAGAAGATTTCAAAGAGGCAAAGGTACATACAAAGGTAAATTTCCATTGGTCTGTTTTAATTACAAATAAATTGGACACTTTGTTGCTAGATGCCCTAACAAGAGAAAATATGAAAGAAACAATGATAGATCTTATGAAAAGAAGTTTGACAAAAGTGATGACCGAGACTACAGAAGCAACCGAAACTCTGGTAGAAGAGATAACCGAGACAACAAGGACAAAGGCAAGAAGTCTTGTTACCTGCTTGAGAAGAAAGCTAAAAATACAGACACCGAATCTGATGAAGATGTTGAGGTTGTATTTTTTTCTATGAAGGATGATTCAGATGAAGAAGAAAGGTATGTTTAAAATGCACTCATATCTAAGGTTAGCAAAAATGATGTCTAGATTATCGATAGTGGTTGTACTCGCCACTTGACTGGAGATAAGGAAAAGTTTGAAACTTTTGAATATTATAATGGTGGATCAGTAAGAATGGCAAATGACTCACCTTTCCCATTTGAAGGTAAAGGAACCATCATGTTGAATAATCTGATCAGATGTGAAAATGCATATTGGGTGAAAGGAATTAACTATAATATATTCAGTGTTTCACAGCTGAATAACATAGGACACCGATTTGCATTTGAGAACAAAAAGGAAAAGATCTATAATGGAACAGGAAGGTTGATCGGTATTAGTGAACAAACAAAAGGTAACCTATTCTATCTTGATAATATTGAGACCACTTGTTATTGGCTAGAAATGAATACATTTGGTTGTGACATAAAAGGTTATGTCATGTGAATTTTGACAACATGGTTAGGATAAGAAAGAAAAGGAAAGTAAGAGGCTTACCAAGCATCTCAAAGCCCGACCATGTCATGTGCAAGAATTGTCAAAAAGGAAAAATGAAAAAGTCTAGTTTTGTGAGAAAAACCTACACATCTAATGCTATTCTAGAGTTATTCCATACTGACTTATGTGGACCAATGAGAACAAAGAGCTATTATGGTGATAGGTACTTCATTCTATTTGTTGATGATTATTCTAGGATGATGACTCTCATGTTCTTAAAAGATAAATATGAAGCATTTAAGATGTTCAAATGGTATAAAGCTATAGTTGAAAAACAAAGTGGAAAAGAACTTAAATGTTTAAGATCAGATAGAGGAGAATAATTTATTTCTGATGAATTCACTAACTTTTTTAATGAGCATAGAATTACAAGACAAGTTTTTGCACCGAGAACACCACACCAAAATGGGATTGCTGAACAGAGGAATAGATCAATTTTTGATTGTACCAGAACACTGATGATTGAAAAAGGCATCACACAAACATTCTAGAGAGAAGCTATAAGTATTGATGTCTATACATTAAATTGAGTTCAATTAAAGAAAGACACCAATAAGACACCTTATTAGCTATGGTGTAGATACACACCAAATGTGAGTTACTTTAGAATTTTTTTAAGTCAATGTTATATATTGAAAGATGATAGAAATGGGAAACTTTACTCTAAAAGTGATGAAGGAACATTTCTAGGATATTCTACCAAAAGAAAAGCTTATTTAAATTTCTTAACAAATCCTCTAACAAAATCATTGAAAGTGCAAATGTTAAAGTGGATGAATTTGCTGAGAAAAATGATGAGGAAATCAAAAAGGAACTGGAAGATTACAACAGATTTTTCTACATAGAAGAACCTGACACATTGCCTGAGAAATAGTGTATTGCTACTCAGTGTCAGAATAATGCAACCGAGCAACATGATGCACATACCGATAATCAGGAAAATGATCACAATGTTGAACCAAGTGATGATGAAGATCAAAATGAAGGTCAAAATGATTATCAGAATGATGAATAGAGATCTGAAACTGTACTTGCTAACTATGTTAGAAGACACCATCCACAAGACTAGATCATTAGAGACAAAAGAGTTGGAATGAGAACAAGAAGTAAGTCACTAAACACTAGATGTTTGATTTGTGATTTTGAGCCTAAATGCGTTAATACTACACTTGAAAATCAAGAATGGGTTAGTGCAATGAATGAAGAGATTGAGCAGATTGAGAAGAACAAAACATGGATAAGTAAAAAGAAAGGATGCATATCTCAATCAACTGCAGAAGCAGAATATATGGGTGGAAAATTTATTTTGGATGAATTCACTAACTTTTGTAATGAACATGGAATTACAAGACAAGTTTCTGCACCGAGAACACCACACCAAATTGAGATTGTTGAATGAAGGAATAGATCAATTGTTGATTGTGCTAGAACACTGATGATTGAAAAATGCATCACACAAACATTCTGGAGAGAAGCTATAAGTACTGATGTCTATACATTAAATCAAGTTCAATTAAATAAAGACACCAATAAGACACCTTATGAGCTATGGTATGGATACACACCAAATGTGAGTTACTTTAGAATTTTTTGAAGTCAATGTTATATATTGAAAGATGATAGAAATGGGAAAATTGACTCTAAAAGTGATGAAGGAATATTTATAGGATATTCTACCAAAAGAAAATCTTATAAATGTCTTAACAAATCCTCTAACAAAATCATTGAAATGCAAATGTCAAAGTTGATGACTTTGCTGAGAAAAATGATGAGGAAAGTAGAAAGGAACCAGAAGATTACAACAGATTTGTCTACATAGAATAACCTGACACATTGCCTGAGCAGTAGTGTATCACTACTGAGCATCAGAACAATGCAACCGAGCAACATGTTGCACACACCGAGAAATAGGAAAATGCCCACAATGTTGAACCAAGCGATGATGAAGATCAAAATGAAGGTCAAGATGATGATCAGAATGATGAACAAAGATCTAAAATGGTACTTGCTAAGTATGTCAAAAGACACCATCTACAAGACCAGATCATTGGAGACAAAAGAGCTGCAATGAGAACAAGAAGTAAGTCACTGAACACTAGATGTTTGATTTGTGATTTTGAGCCTAAATCCGTTAATACTGCACTTGAAAATCAAGAATGTGTTAGTGAAATGAATGAAGAGAGTGAGAATATTGAGAAGAACAAAACATGGATAAGTAAAAAGAAAGGATGCATATCTCAATCAACTGTAGAAGCATAATATGTGGGTGCTGCTGCAAATTGCTCTAACATTGCATGGATCAAGAAATTTCTAAAAGGTATGAATATGGAAATTCTTGAACCAGTGATTATCTATTGTGATAAGACAAGTGATATCAACATTTCAAAGAACCCTCTGATGCATGCTAAGACAAAGCACATAGCAATAAAGTATCATTACTTGAGGGAACAAGTACAAGAGAAAGAGGTGATACTAGAATATGTACAATACAAAGAAGAATTAGCAAACATATTCACAAAGTCATTGCCAAAAGATACATTTGAGTACCTGAGGAAGAGACTAGGGGTCCAACCCTTGTCTACTGGTCACTAAGTTGACTTGGAGGCTACATCAGCCTACACACTATTAGAAGATCAATCATGTTGACACAATCTTAGAAATGGACTGCAATGACATATCAATACAAGAAGGTACTTATCTGAACCACACAACAATATATTACATTGGCTACTACAGAGCTATATTGTTGATGGAAAGAGATATTCATGATATATTTATGTTTGGCATTTTTGTCAAAGGGAGAGAGATATCCAATAATTAAATATCTATCATGATCATATCATGATCATACAAAGGGAGAGAGATTAAATGAAATATCCATAAGGAAGAAGAACATCAGTCAAAGGGAGAAAAAAAAGATCAGAGAAAGAAGTTTCTACAAAAAGAGAGAAAGATTCAAAGAAACAACCATCCACCTAAGGGAGAGAATTGGAGAAAGTTAACACTACATATCTATCCAAAAAAGGGAGAAGAGATTCTACAACAAAGGGAGAGACAGAATTAGAAGTTTCTACATCTATCTATTAAAGGGAATGAAGAAAGGGAGAGCACTCTGCAAGAATCAAATCTAAGCTAGAAGAGCTTACCGAGAGTCATGTATTTGTATTGGTTATAGAAAAATAAGTTTGGTATGATATGGCATATTTCATATTGTGTTGATAAGTATGTTTCCATCATTTCCAAAGATAGAGATTAATGAACTATAACTAATTGAATGTTTGAAGATGATAAGTTGATGATCAGCAAGCTGTAGAAAGTAAATGCAAGACATTAAATCAGTTAATGTATTATATTGTCATTGATGTCAAATTGATATAATATAATTGGTAATATACATATTTCCATAGACTTAAAGAAACCAAAGAGATAAGGTTTATGTTATCAATAAACATAAAAAGCCAGCGTACACTGAGTGACAGTAAACACTAAGGGATAGTGCACACCGACAGACAGAAAACCCTGAGCAGTCACAGTATATATTAAGCACCTCAACACCAAGCATAAATGAAGTGGTCACTAAGTAGAATTGAAGTTGATGCCTGAGGACAACTGGAGTCAATGACCAAGAAAACTAAGAGTTGATGACCAAAATCAACTGAAGTGAGAAAATGACAAAACACTTAGCTGCCAAGAGCTATATTTAGAGTTAGCTGATTGATTTCTTTATTTCCATTGATTAGTTGAACTAAATCAAAGAAGATATTTATTCACAGTTGTCAAGGAGAAATCTACAGAATAAAACTAAAGCAAAGCTTTAAAGATTAAAGCAATTTATGGTGAGATTTACGAATCAAGAAGTAATCTACATCAAGAACAAGAAAGACAAGGACAGTGAACGGTGAAATCATGTCTATATAAAGAGACAAGTAATTCATTATGAAGTAAGGAATGCTGAATATAATTCTGGTGAAGATAGAAGTCTTCAAGCATATCTGATCATACAGGCTGAAGAACAAAGCCAAGAATTCTACAAACATCGAGCAACAGAGGACACAACATTCACCGAGAAGAAGGAAGAAATAAGAGGAGCAAAGGGATTGAAGAGAACATTGATCAGAGAGGTATTATGGACTAACAATAGATCTGAAAATCTGAAAGTTAAAGTTGTATTGTTGAGCAGATCATTTATTGTTTCAGTTTAAGCATTGATTCAGAAAATCTCTTAACTGAGTGGGATTTAACCATCCTTATTGCATTGAGATACTCAAGAGTATCAAAAGGTTTTTCATGTTGATAGCATAGTGAATGATAGGTCAAATGATAAACTGTTAGTTTTGAATCCTCTAACAAGGTTGCACTTAACAGTGTGTTTGTAACCTTTTACAAGGTTGGCTCTTCACCGAGCTCACTTTAGAAAAGTAAAAATGTTGGGTTGTCGGTCCCAAGTGGTTTTTCTCTTAACAGGGTTTCCACGTTAAAAATCCATGTGTCAAATGTGTATATGGTTCATTGCTTTGATTTTTTTCTTTACACATTACTAAAAAAGGATTGGTGAGTTAACACTAAGTTTAATTACTGCTACTCAGTAAAGGCTAGAAAAAGATGAATAGTATATTCACCGAGTAGTTTATATTTGTTAAGAATATCTAAAGGCATACATCTTGTAGGAATAAAAGATAACTAAAGGTATTATATTTCTTATATAAGTTTTGGTTGGATTATTGGATTGATTTTGAGGCCACTGATTCACCCCCCCCCCTCTCAGTTATTATAACATTATAACAAATAAAATCTCTTAACCGAGTGGATTTAATAGTCCTATTTGTAATTCCTAGATGTAGGTGACATTCCAAAAGAGTGTTTAAAGTCCTTTAGCAAGGCCACTCCTAACAGGGTGAAGATCTTAATAGATCTGAGGTAAATCCCTTAACAGGGTCACATTTAGCAAATGTGTTTGTAATCTTTAACATGATAAGTTCTTAATCGAGCGTTCTTCAGAAAGGTACATTTTTATTATGGATACCATTTCCCATAGAGGTTTTTCCCATATTGGGTTTCCTCATTAAATTTGGTGTCAACCAAGTTAAATATGTTATTACTAAGTTTCAATGATTGATTTAAATATTATGAGATGTATGGTTATTTAAGTTATTAAATTATTTGATGAATCGGTTATTACTATATTTTGTGCTATTGAGTAAATCAGTGAGCTAAGTTTTAAGTGTTTAAGTTTGATTTGGTCTGATTCACCCCCCCCCTCTGAGTGGGACCAACAAAATTGTCTTAAATGTGGAGGACACAAAGAATATGAATTTATAGAAGATGGAAACACAAGAGGAAGAAATGAATGAAAAGAAAAATTCACAAATGTTAATGAGGAAGTTGGATCTTCACAAGCAGAGGATGATGGAAATGGAGAAGTGCCAGTTACCAGGAGAATCTTATTGAATGAATTAATTCAAATAAAGAACTTGTTTAGAACAAGATGTGAGGGTCAAGAAAAGGTATGCAATGTCATTATTGATGGTGAAAGTACAAGAAAATATTGTTTCATAAGAAATGGTAAGCAAGTTACAATTAGAAAGAAAAAGGAATCTACATCCATATTTGATTGCTTGGTTGGAGAATGATCAAAAAAATTGGTGAGTGAAAAATAATCACTTAAATTTAATATATGAAATTACAATGATTAAGTCTTATGTTATATTATACCAATGAATTTTGATCATCTATTGTTGGGAATACGATGGCAATTCGACAAGAAGGAAATGCATGATGGTTACACAAACACATAAAATTTGTTGAAGGATGGAGTTTGACACAAGATGAAACCCTTGAATAAGTAAGAACACAGGTAAATTCTTAGTTAATGGAGTTAAATAATTAGTCATAGAGGATAAAGATTAATATTATGAATTTCTCATGCAAGTTGCGGTAGTGGTTATTGCATTCTAGAAGGGTGAAATGCTAGTTCCAGTAGAGAAGCAAAAAGAGGTAAAATCTGATTTTTGTGAGAATATTATTGAATCTGATTTGTTTAAGGGTGATAGTATTTGTATAGGAGATAATTTTGAGGAAAATAATATATTGAAAGATGGAGTTATAAATAAATATGAAGATGGACAGGTGAAGGGATGAATGATCTCCTCCTTGAAAAAGAGATTGTTGAAGTTGAGTGTTTTGAAATTAATAGTTTGTTGCAGGATTGGAAATAATAATCCCTTGGTTTTGTTTCTAATAATGATGGGGATGTTTAAGAGGAAAAATTTTCAGCCAAAAAGTGTCTTTTGGAAGGCATGAACAAAGAGGAGCACAATGTTGCAGAAGAGGAAGATGATGGACAAATTGTTGTAAAAGTATTGAAGAAAGAGGTATGCATAAGTTTGATTATTTTACTGAAGAGCATGAGGTTGAAGCTTATGATTACATATCATTTCCTAGTACATGTTGGCGGGAGTTGGATTATATGAAGAGAGAAAGAAAGAGAGGAAAGATAAAGGATGGAAGATAAATCAAATTGCAGAGAAAACTTCTAAAGTATATTTAAACGAATAAGGCAGAGAAGTGGATTAAGAATAAGCACAAAATTTATTAAAAAAAATTGAGTTTCACTCTAGAAATATTTATTTCTACCATGGGTGTCTTATCCAGAGCATCAACATTGGAGGGAATCCTAATTTCAAATTCAAACTTTCTTAATCTTATGTGTTAGATATTTAATGCTCATACTGAGGTGATGACTCTAATCTTAGAAAACAATTCGTGGTTTGGAAAGTAATGTATGAGAATGAATAGACTTGCATTTAAGGGTTTCAATGGGGTATTTCTTAAGGAGGTTGAACATAGATTTTTTGGGATGAGGCAGTAGTTCTTAAGGAGTTTTGTTTTGGAGGTTGGGGCTAGCATTTTTGGCAAAGGTGTTTTGGGAGTTTTTTTAAAATTTCAGGGGCATGATTTTTTGAAAATAAAAAGAAGTCTTAGGTTGTAGAGGAAAATATCGAGAGCTACGTGTAGTTTTGGTGTGGAAATTTTGGACTAAGTGTAGAAGGAAGGTTTTTTAGAAGCCATTTGTTGTTGGTAAAATATTTTATTGTCGGACTATATTCAAACTTAAATCAGATTGGTATAGTTGAATGTGAAGTCAATAAGCTTGGATTGATGGAATGAAAATTGTTTAAATTTCAATAGAAGATTACTAGTTTTGTTTTTCTCGAATCATATTTGTATTAGTTTTAGAAGTGTGCTTTAGGTGGTTGTTAAAGGTTGTCTCAGCTTATTACATCAATAGTGATAATGCTTATGAATATTTCACTCATATTTTCTTGCATAATCGTTATATTAGAGAAGATTCTCTACAATGTTACAATCCATGTAATTGAGGATAATGTTTTTTCTCTAATTTCTCCAAAAGAAATGTTTTAATTTTAATGAAACGATAGTCAATCTCAATATTATTGGGCATTCTAAATGTGATGTAAAGGTAAGTTTAACTTAAATGTTTCAAAGAAATAAAACCTTATTATATTTAACATACCTCACAAATTCAAGTCTTCCACAAGTTGTCCTCCTATGTCTAAATTAATCACAACAAAAGACAATCTTTATCTTATATGCTTTCCATTCAATGAAAAGATTTTAATTTCTCAACCAATCTTCCAAAATATTTTTAGAATTAAAAGCCATAAATGAAACCCTTAAAAACTAATCTCTAGTCTATTTTTTTTTAATTCTCTAAATATCCCAAAAAAAAACCATATTCAATATTGAAAAGAATACAAGCCTCTATAAACTCTTCAACTTTAATCTTGTTTAATAATTGGCTTGGAAACTATCTACGATCAAGAGACCAAAGAAAAACACAATAGATTAATAAATCAATAGATTAAAGTATACATAATCAATATACAAAATGAGAATGATAAAAGTGAGTGTATATACAGCATACACCATTCAGAAATATAAATATACAATCATAATTTGTATTTTCATGTACAATAAGAAATGGTGATCAAGGGATATCAATCCTATATCCTATTGAACATTAAGAAAATGAAACCTCTTCAAGGAAAATCTGATTGAAGACACCTATATGGAAGAGTTGTCAATACAATATCTATGCCCCCAGTGTTTCAGTTCCTTTTTCTACTTGGAATGAAGGAAGATAGATAAACCTATAATACAAAATGTCTAATTATGAACTTGGTAAAGCTATAACCAAATGAAGATGGAGGTAGAAGAGTATTTGTGTGTACTTGGGAATAAAAAAAGGAATTATGCTACTACAGCTCTAAATGTTTGATAGATGGGATCCTAAAAACATATGTAACTACTAATCTAATATCCTAAGGTTGTAACCTATCTCTAGAATGAATTTGAGATTTTTCTCAGAGGTACTGGATGTTTAAAACATTCTATACCTAGGAATAGAAAGTTTCAAACATTTTGTTCTGGGTACTTTTGACTGGAATTTTATGGGTTTTGTAATACCCCTCTAACTCTAAAATAAGTTTTGTGTTTTTTTGAACGAAGTAAGATGTTTTGATGTTTTCTTACAACTTAAGTTGTTCATGATACTCGTTTGATCTATTCCTATAGTTTTTTTACAATGATTTCATAAACCAGTACCCGAGGATTTTAATATCAGACATACTGTCTAAAGGTATAATTTTTGTATGTATTTATCTCTATGTATGTATTGAGGAGCTTCAAGACCTTTATGAATGTTA
>MU223165.1:980139-995284 GCA_018584345.1 Thuja plicata
TTATAGCTCTAGCTGAGAGCAATTTTACAAATCTTGCAACTCCATGCATAGAGAGCTATGGATCAATTTGTGAGGGCTCATTCTTGAGTTTCCTTGCATGTAAGGATTCATAGAAGTGCACTATTTTTGTGTGTACATAAATAATAACACATTGTGGAAGTAAAATCAACTATTCCCTTATGTTGCAAGAACAACCAATAGTTCTGTTACTAATGGTTGCCGGAGAAACAGAGTCGTTGATACTTTGAATGAACTCTGAACTAATTCCTATTGATAACTCTGAAACTAGTTCCTACTGACTATGAACTACTTCACCTTCCACGTGGGCCCCATGGAAGAGTGAATGGAATAAAACTCAAAGATGAAAATATGAAGATCTCATTTAATTGCAAAGCATGAACATAACATGTAACAGCAAGTTTGTATTTCTTCTACAACTGTATTACAAAATGATTACATAAAACTAACTGATTATTTGACTCCTAGAGTTTAGCAGTCAACTTATTTAAAGGAAAACTACCACTACAACCTAAATCTAATATCACTCCATCATATGAGGATCGTAATCAATACAAAATATCTCATAATAGAATATGGTTGTTGATTAGTAAATGGTTCCAGAATGTAGCACACGATGGCACTAGATCCATGTGCAGCATACGACAGGAAATTATATTGACCCAGTCTTCCCGCAGAGATATTGCAATGATGCTTCACCTAGCTCATGTGCTCTTGACTAGTTCATCCTGTGGTCTATGGTGAGAGCAACCAACCTTGACTTCTTCAGCACCACAATGCTAGTCTTTAGAACTGCTCCATTGATTCCTGCAAAAGGATTATCACACACATACCATCTTCGACATATGTATATATCTTTATCACTAATATTCAGAAGAAAGTATTAAACTTAATTAATGCTCTTGCAAGACATGTGGCTACAAGAAGGAAACTACCCACAAACATAGCATAGGAAAGGAATCATTCATTTAGTATATTACTTCTGCATTTTATCATGTAAGATCATAAGTTCCAAGCATCACACTTCCATAGCCTTTTTATTATCTACCTTCCTACTTATGTCCTTTTCATACATAAAATATATATAAAAACCATAAGTTCAAGTATAAACTTGTTAAAAAGGTAGTAAAAGTGTTATAAAAGATGGCCATTAGATTGGCTCATCATTCCCCCCAACTGAGCTATTGTTGGTCCCCAGAAATCATGAAGTTCCAAACTCAAGCTCATACCCTTAAGTCACTGGCAGTGCTTTCTCTTGATTCATTAGCCAAATGGTTGAAGTATCCATGAGTGTTTCTTAGCCTTTCCCACTGCTGCTCTTCCTGTGTTGTGCCATAATCCACTGCTATTTCATTCACTACCATCAAAGGATGCAGGAACAGAGGTTGTTGGAACCTCAGTGGAATCCAATAGTTCTGTAGTGTTCTTTCCATTGATACATACCGTGGAGCCCTCTGAGTAGCAAGAATTAAGTTTTGAGGGGAATGTGGTTCCCTGATTTTTAAATTATGTGACATTCCCATCCACTTGTGCTGACATGCTAAAATTGCATCATCAATATTTTGGACAGAATGCTGCTCCCAATCTGAGTACGCCTGTTCCCTAACTGGTTTAACCTTACTGGCTCCACTTGGATTGAGAGTTATCAAAATCCAATTGAGATAGGTTCTCCTAGAATCTTGTATCTCCGGTCTAATCATCAATGGGGTGTCTATCTCCTAGTTTCTATATGGTAGAGCCTAATTCTCTCTACTTATTTCATTTTGAACCCAGGACATTACTACCCTTAACTGCACATCCCCCACATACAAAAGAGAGTTCCACTCCTGATCATTGGGTACAAAAATATTGTGCAAGTATAAATCAAACAGAAATTTTTTGATGGCCATAGGGATCGACTGGAAAGCATCATAAAACTCATGTGGGTTTGCAACTGAAGGATTCAACCCCTCCACAACCTTGGTCATCTGAAAATTGACAAATTGTTCTCTCAAAAATAGGGAATAAACTAGGGATGGCAATCTACATGCCATTGCTTTAGGAATTAACTCGATTATCTTTTGAACCCTTTCTTCCAGTACTGCTACCTGATCTATTTTTTGTTTGAGTTGATGAGCTTGCTCATCAATAATTCTCTGCAATGTTTCTTTTTCCAGTCCCCATTGGGCTTTTTCCCACAAAAATTGTTGATATAAGTGTAATCCTGCAAATAACGGGGTAGATAAATTTGTTGGTGGCATTGGTCCTTGATGAAAGATGTCAATCCATTCATTTTCAATCCTAGGTACAGGTTCAGGCATTCTAGGACGAGGAGGTGCAGTCTGTGGTTTTTCTTCCTTATCTTGTCATGGGAAAGGACTTCCTTTCCATACAACAAGAGTTCTAACTAAATTATTCACTTGGAAAGTTTCAGTTGCATTTACCAATGCATCCAAATCCTCGTTACTGACTTTTCCTTTTATGTTCTCCATCACCTCTTGGTTAAGCATAGGGAATTTTTCAGAAGGAAAGCTTCCTAAGTCATCTGAATCTTTATCCATGGAATCCTCAAGGTTGTCGTGTATATTAGGGCTATTAACAAACCCTTCTCCATTATCTAAATCTCCATTACTTTTGACAAGAATGCACTCAATGGTGAGGACATCCTTTTCTTTTTCAGGGTTCTTGGAGATGTCACCAGTTTCTTCCATTTCCATTTCCTATGTACCACTCGGCTTTGCAACCTCCACTTCCTCTGCAATGTCCATTCCCCCTGCATTACCAGTCCCTGCAACTTCAACTTCCTCTTCTTCCACACAAGGAATTGCATCAAGGCCCGTCATTTCTACTACGTTCTCCTCTTCAAGATTAACCTCCAAATCCATGTCTTCTTTCCCCGAAGCAGTATCAATTTATACTGATTCCTGATCTACTAGTTCAGGGGAAGGTTGTTCAATGGATGGGGAAGATTCAATAACTATAGTGTGAGGAAGTGGGTCAATATTCTTGCTGGAGGTGGTGGTAAGCCAAGGGCTTCGCCTAGCAGGAGTTTGAACAAAACTTAAAGGGTTCTTTCATTTTCTTTTATTAGTGGCTGCAGTGGTTCCTTCCATGGTTTCCTATTCAGCTTCAGGTAGGGTTTTTTCAAATGCACTATCCTCCTTCTCACTGCTAGGTTTTGGTTTAGAACTCATTGCCTTTTCTTCTATGGTTTTGCTTTGGGTTTCCTTAGAAAGTGACTGGGACTCCTCAGCAAGATAGGCTTCAGGATCTATAGTGGCTTTGATACATTTATTTCTCTTTTTATTGGCAATAGGAGTTCCTTCTTTACAAGCCTTCTTCTTAGGCGGTCTTGGGTTTGAGGAGGAGGCTTCAGGATCAACTCTTGAGACAATCTTATGAACTCCT
The DNA here is from genome assembly GCA_018584345.1 of Thuja plicata. Lineage (NCBI taxonomy): Eukaryota > Viridiplantae > Streptophyta > Pinopsida > Cupressales > Cupressaceae > Thuja > Thuja plicata. The sequence goes on from MU223165.1 coordinate 983,545, forward strand.
GTCTCAATTTTTTCCCTTCTCCCGACACCCTGGCGTCCAGGGCCGACTATCCTAGGCGCTAAATTATCCATTTGTAAAAACTCCTCCCATGTGCCTATTGATTTCTTATTCAATTCTCGTTCTACGATAAATTTAATTAAACCGTGATGTGAAATACCCTGAATTTTCCTTGATTGGACTAGTGTAGCTTGCTTTTGTATAATATTCAATAGAAAACTAGGTAAAATCACCGATCGATTGCCATGGCAAAGACCACTTAGAATCTTGAAATGTACTCCATGAAGGTACTTATATCGGTCCTCGCAAGTAAAATACTGAATGATGAAGGTGGTCGGCTGCATGTAATCAAGTGCAGTGAGATTCTCGAGGTACCCTACTTTCTGTCAATATCTAGAGGAGGGTCACCATGAAGAGTAAATTGTGTCCTAGCTGAGCGCACATTGATATCCTTTGACCATCTTCCCCTTCTTGTGGTAACTTTGTGACTTCTGCCACTATCTCCTCTAAAAATTCAATTCTCGGACCTTTTACTACTGCAAACCCACCCTTAGGGTATTCAAAAATTCCAGAGTGATTTCTTCATTAAATTCATTAAGACTTAGACAGTAGTCTAACCATCCTCTTCTGCGGAACTTTTCACAAGTGGTTGCTTCTGCTAAAAGAATGTTGTGATCAGTCAGCTCACGCCTTTGGAGATCCCCACCCATAACTTTTGCTGTCAAAATGCTACCTTGTAGAACATATGCTAAAGCTCAAAATGGAGAATTCAATTGTAGACTCAAAGCTTTTGCAGACTGAAGGTGCGGAAATTTAGAAATGAACAAGTACTGAAGAACACTTGTACCCAGAATTAGAGCTATTTAAGAGAAATGAGTTTCCATAATTCATTCGAGAATGTAAAGGTCTACCACCTGAACACGTCGTGCCTAAATCATTATTACTTAAACTCATCCTCCAATAGTTTTTAATTCAATTACAATTTATGACATAATCACAGGTTATGAACTTTATTAAACATTTATCAGCAGCCATTTGGAAAGATTTGCAAAGATTGTGACAAGACAGGTAGTAAATACCGTAAAGTTCTGAAATGATTGGAACAATAAACAAATAATAAACAACCCCTCCCCCCAATTAAGTTGAAGACACATGTCCCACTGTGCCACGCCTCACAAGAGCAATTAATTAAATAACACCTAACTCCTAAATAAAGTAAATAAAAATAAAATATGTACGAGAGATCATGCCACAAACCTGGAAAGAGCTGCAGGAAGAGCACCTGGTGATGAGACATGCTTGGATGGAGTGATACGGTGGAATGGAAAAGGTGGAAGAGAGAGAAGGTGAGGTGAGGTGTTTATTACAGAGAATGTACTTTTAGGAAGAAAGTATTTATTATGGGGTGAAGCAAACATAGGTTAAAGTGAAGAATGAATATGAGCAACCTACCCATATTTGGCTGCTACAGGAGTCACGTGATCATCAGCATATTGGAATTGCTATAGGATCTCCGTGCAACTCTGGGGCTTGTGATACAACTTCAAGCGGTGACCATTAACCAGTAACTTAAACCGAATAGGATCCACTATAGATAACTGAACAGCGCCATTTGCAAGGACAACAATAATCTCGTATGGCCCTAACCAATGAGTTTGAAACTTACCAAGAGCGTGCTGATAACGAGAGTCGTAGAGAAGATCCCAATCACCCACAACAAACTACTTGTCTCTGATGAACCGATCATGCCAAATATTTTGCTACTGCTGAACCAACTCAATGTTTGACAAAGCAGACTTCCTCCATTCATCCAAACTGTTCAAGGTGAGAACTCACTCCTTCTATGCTGCAGTGAGGTCAAGGTTGAGCTCCAATGCTATCCATAATGTTTTATGCTCAAACTCGACAGGCATCATGGCAGTCTTACCATAGACTAATTGGAATAGGGTGAATCCTGTAGTAGACTTCCAAGTAGTTTGGAAGGCCCACAGTGATTTAGGAAGTCTATCCACCTAATCCTTCTTGTGAACAATGATAGTCTTGGTAAGAATGGCCTCCAATTCCCGGTTAGTGACTTCAACTTGACCATTCACCTACGGATGATAAGGAGATGACTTGCCATGGCAGCGGCGCCAAAAATGACTACTCAGTATAATACCTTTGCACCTAAGGATTATGCATCCTTTTCACAATGACTTTGTAACAAAATAGACCAGTTATCATGCTAGAAATAGTATGCTGAACTCATTAAATAGTCAACGAGGGACGTAAACTTCAAATAGTGTCTACAAAGTAAATGCTCTAACCTGGATTAGAATTCATCACTTCCTTCTCAAACTAATAAAATTGGAGAGATACTAAACTAGGAACTGAAATGAGAAATTTAATCTAAAGCTTTCAAGAATAACACATTGTGGAAGTAAACTCAACTATTCCCTTATGCTACAGGAACAACCAATAGTTCTGTTACCAATGGCTATAGGAGAAACAGAGTCCTAGATACTTTGAATGAACTCTGAACTAATTCCTATTGATAACTCTGAAACTAGTTCTTACTGACTATGAACTACTTCACCCTCCGCGTGGGCCCCCATGGAAGAGTGAATGGAATAAAACTCAAAGATGAAAAGCTGAAGATCACATTTAATTGCAAAGCATGAACATAACATGTAACAACAAGTCTGTATTTCTTCTACAACTATATTACAAAATGATTACATAAAACTAATTGATTCTTCAACTCCCAGAGTTTAGCAGACAACTTATTTAAAGGAAAACTACCACTACAAACTAAATCTAAGATCACTCCATTAGATGAGGATCGTAATCAATACAAAATATCTCATAATAGAATATGGCAGTTGATCAGTAAATGGCCCTAGAATGCAGCACACGGTGGCACTGGATCCGCGTGCGGCATACGATAGGAAAATGTATTGACCTAGTCTTCCCATAGAGATCTTGCAAGGACGCTTCACCTGGCTTATGTGCTCTTGACTGGTTCAGCCCACGGTCTATGGTGAGAGAAACCAACCTTGACTTCTTCAGTGCCACAATGCTAGTCTTTAGAACTGCTCCATTGATTCCTGCGAAAGGATTATTGCACACATACCATCTTTGACATATGTATATATCTTTATCACTAATATTCAGAAGAAATTATTAAAATTAATTAATGCTCTTGCAAGACATGTGGCTATAGGAAGGAAACTACCCACAAACATAGCATAGGAAAGGAATCATTCATTTAGTATATTACTTCTGCATTTTATCATGTAAGATCATAAGTTCGAAGCATCATACTTCCATAGCCTTTTTACTATCTACATTCCTACTTATGTCCTTTTCATACATAAAATATATATAAAAATCATAAGTTCAAGTATAAACTTGTTAAAAAGGCAGTAAAAGTGTTATAAAATATGGCCATTAGATCAGCTCATCAACTGATTTGACCATTTGGGAGTTGTTTTTCAAAAAGTTGTTAAGTTTGCTCAAAAGTTGCTTGACAACTTTTGAGCAACTTTTACATATATTGCAATTTTGTAAATCTAATGACCAAACATGGTCAAATGTTATTTTTGTGATCCCTAGTGGATCCAAACATGAAAAACCTAAAAACAACCTATTCCTAGGGTTTTGGACCATAAATGACCAATAGTTGACTAGGGGCTCATAATGTGCCAAACTTGGAACTATGGCCTTACAAGGTGGTCCCGTGACTAACCCAAAGTCTTATCATTACCAAAGGCCTCTTAGGACCTTGAGAGAACCCCTAGGATCCATAGGAACACTTGGTTCATTCAGGGTGCTCCTGCACCATACTCCCCATGAGATTTGAACTCAAGTTCCCACTTAAGGATAACTGGTCAATAGTGGTTCTATGTTGTTGGATCTGGTCCTCTGTCATCCAGGTAGCATCTATTGAAGGGAGTCCTTTCCATTTCACTAATTACTGCATGTACTTGTTCTTTCTTATCTACTTCAAGACTTTGGTTTCCAAAATGGTGTCTAACTCCACTTGCTTGCTTGGTGGGAGATCTGTCACATAGTGTCCATCATCTTCAACTTGTGATCCCTGCACATTTACAATGTCTACAACACACTTGTAAGAAGTAAGGTCTGCAATATTAAAAATAGGATAAATCAGTAAGGTAGGGGGCAAGGAAATATCATATGCATTTTCACCCATCTTGGTGAGGATTGTGCAAGGACCAATTTTCTTCATGTGCAACTTTGAATATCTGCCTTTAGGGAGTCTCTCCTTCCTTAGGTATGCCCATACCTTATCTCCTACTTTGAATTGAACTTCTCTTCTCCTCTTGTCTACTTGTGCTTTGTATTTCATAGTTGACTCTTGTAGTGACTCCTTTACTTATGTCTGCACTTTGGAGATTAGTTTGGCTAACTCCTCTCCTTGTGCACTGACTCTGAAATCAGATGGTAACACTACTAAATCCAATGGACCTTTAGGATGAAGTCCATACAATGTTTGAAATTGTGTCTTTCCAGTGGACCTGTTCATGGAGTCATTGAATGCAAATTCTGCCTAAGGTAGGATCATGTCCCAACTTTGTGTGTACTATTTGGTTAAGCATCTCAAGAGATTACCAAGTGATTTGTTTACCACCTCTGTTTGCCCATTTTTTTTTGGGTGGTATGCTAAACTATAAGTCAGATTTGTGCCCAATTTCTTGAAGAGTGTCCTCCAAAAGTGACCTTGAAACTTCACATCTCTATCAGACACTATTTTTTGTGATAGACCATGGATTCTAACCACTTCCTTAAATAATATATGTGCTATATGGGAGGCATCATTTGTGCTCTTGCAAGGAACAAAGTGTACCATTTTACTAAACCTGTCCACAATTACAAAAACACTATCATAACCCTGCTTTGTCCTTGGAAAACCCATGACAAAATCAATTGAAATTGATTCCCATGCCCTAGAGGTAATTGGTAGGGGTTGGTACAATCCTTGGTTAGTGGACACACCCTTTGCTTGCTGGAAAATAATACAAGATTCAATAAATTTCTTAACTTCATTCCCCATCTTTGGCCAAAAATAACTTCTCTTTACTAATTCAGTGGTCTTATCTATGCCAAAATGTCCTCCTAAGCCACCACAATGTTTCTCCTTAATAATATTTTTTCTCATAGAATATTTAGGAATGCACAATTGGGCTCCTTTAAACAAGAGTCTATTCTGAATCAGGAAATCAGAAAAATCAGTATGGTATTTGCCAACCATTTTAGTGCATACCTCAAAAACTTCTCCAAATTCTAGATCATCAACATATAGGTATTTTAGGGAATCAATCCCTACACTCTAAAGTTGAACTTCCTCAACTAATCCAATCCTTCTACTTAGGGCATCAGCCACTTTGTTTGCCACTCCTTTTTGTGTTTAATATTGAAGGTATATGCTTGCAACTGCTCCATCCATTTAATGTGTTTGACCCCAAGCTTCTCCTGACTGTTTAGAAAACTTAAAGCATGGTTATCAGTATAAACAATGAATTCTTTAGCGAGTAAATAGTGTCTCCACTTTTTCAAGGCTTGCACCATTTCATAAAGTTCTAAATCATAAGTAGAATACCTCCTTTTTGCATCATTCAATTTTTTTGAGAAAAATGCTATAGCCTTACCTTCTTGGCTCAAATGGCTAAAATTCTTAACAAACTTTCTATACAAAGTTTCTAAACCATGAAAACTTCTAACATCACCTTGGTTCTTTAATGGAGGTCAGTTGACTATTGTTGCAACCTTTTCTGGATCTATTTTGAGAGTGCCTTGGGAGATGACAAATCCTAGGAAGATGAGTTCCTTCTTCATAAACATACATTTTTCCAAGTTAATCACTAACTTGTGCTGATGGAGTCTTCTTAGAACCTGCTCAACATGATCAAGGTGTTCCTCTTTGCTTTGACTATAAATCAGAATGTCATCCAAATATATGACCACAAACTTTCCAATAAAATCAATAAAGACCTCATTCATGATTCTCATGAATGTACTAGGAGCATTACTCAAGCCAAAAGGCATAACAAGCCACTCAAATAAACCTTCAATTGTCTTAAACGGTGTCTTCCATTCATCTCCTAGTTTAATCCTGATTTGATGATAGCTTGATTTTAAATCAATCTTAGTAAAGTAACAAGTAGTGCCTAATTGGTCCAGAAGATCTTCCATTCTTGGGATTGGAAATCTATATCTTATTGTTATTTTGTTTAGAGCTCTGCTTTCAGTACATAATCTCCACTTTCCATCCTTTTTAGGGGCTAAAAATAATGGGACAACACATGGAATGAGACTCTTTTGGATGAGTCCCTTCTCTAATATTTCATTGACTTGTCTTGCAATCTCTGCATGTTGTATTGGTGTCATGTTGTATGGGGCTTTGTTGGGTAAAGAGGAGCCAGGTATTAAGTCAATTTGGTGACTGATATCTCTCAAGGGAGGGAGGGTTGTGGGCAGGTCACTAGAAACGACAACATTGTATTTTGTGAGTAACTTATGAACTTCGTCTAGTATAGGATCATCATTATCAGATCGTAGATTATCCTTAGGCTTGGCTATTAAGACATAGACTTCAGTTTTAGGCTCCCTCAATACTTTTAGCATTTCCTTTTCCCCCATGGTTATGATAGTAGGTTCCTTCTCTATTTTGATATCAGGCAGGGGCTTCATAGTGAATGTTTTTCCATCTTTAGTGATACAGTAGGTGTTTTTCCTACAATGGTTAATTAAAGTCCTTGATGACAAGGCTGACTTAGGTTGACCTTGTCCTAGATTAGGTCAACCTGACTTGGCCTTGTCCTAGGGGACTGTTCTGAGATTTAGGGGTGGCATCTACATCATACTGCCAAGGCCTACCTAGGAGAATGTGGGAGGCATCCATCTCCACAACATCACAAATAACCTTGTCTTTAAAGTCTTCTATTGAAAATTCTATCCATGCTTGTTCAGTCACTAGGGTTTTTTGACCCTTTGTTAGCCAAGAGACATGATAAGGAAAAGGATGAGGCTTCTTAGGGAGGTTTAACTTCTGTACCATTTCACAAGATACTAAATTTTCAGTTGAGATAGAATCTATGAGTAAATTACATACCTTCCCATTGCATTTGATCTTTGTCCGGAAGAGATTCTTTCTTTGAGGAGGTTCTTGGCTTTGTGGAACTTTAAGGAAGACTTTTCTCATCATCAAACATGATCCTTCCTCTGGTTCTAAGTACCTTTCATTTTTATTGTCTTCTTTATTTTCCTCTTGAATGAGTTGAGCTCTCCTTTCACCTTGGTTGTTGTTATTTTTCTTTTTAGGGCATCTTCCTACATGGTGTCCCAATTGATTGTAGTAGTAACACCTTAATGGTCTATTTCCTCTTCTAGTGTTTTTCCTTCCCCTATTGAAGGGTCTTCTCCCTCTATAGTTACCTCTGAATTTTGTATTACTGCTTTCTTTGTCTCCTTGGTTAGGGGTCCTACTGCTATTACCACTGTATTTCCCTCTATTCCAAGAGGTTCCTCTTCCCCTGAAGTTCTTCCCACTGTCATTACTCTTTCCCTTTCCAAACTCTTTTTTTCTCTTCCAATTTTCCTCTACCTTGAGTTCCATTTGATAGCACTTGTTCACTATGGTAGGGAAATGTAGGATGAGTTCCTCTTGAATGGATACTTTGAGACCATTCATATATCTTGCTAATTTCTCTTCTTCATCTTATGCCACATTTGTCTTCATACATATCTTTAGGAACACCTCGGTGTATGAGCCTACATCCATGTCCTTTTTCTTTAGGCTTTTCTTTCTCCTATGGATTTGTACCCCATAGTCTTTAGGCACATAGGTCTCCTTGACCAATGCAATCATTTTTCTCCATGAAGAGATCATACTCTTCCCATTCTTCATCCTCTCTATTTGGATGAAGTTCCACCAAGTTAGGGCATCTCTCTTCAACTTGGATCTTTCCATCTTCACTCTCTACTTCTCAGGGATGTCCTCACACTCAAAGAATCTTGTTAGGGCCTCTATCCAATCCAAGGCCAAATTTGCATTCATTTTTCCATTAAAAGTTGGTAGATCCAACTTCTCCTCCATGGGTCTTCTCCTCATAGACTTTAAGGCATCTAGAAGGGGTCTCTAATCTACAGGAATGTTCACATCCTGATCAGGGTTGTCATCCTCTAACTCACTCCCTTCTTCACCACCAGAAGTGTCCTCTTTTCCCCTCTCTACCTTGTTCTCCAACTCTTGAAGTCTTCTTGTCAAGGTTGCATTTGCTGCCCTTTGTTCTCTCACCATTTTTACTATTTCAATATGTGTAACCCTTGAAGGGATATCTTCATCCTCGGGAGTAGACATAGCTCTGATACCAATTGATGCAAAGTGGGCAACTGGAAGCCTCTAGATGACCAAAATAGGGCAATGTATCCCCAAACTCCTTGATTTTAGGCCAAAGTTCCTCACACTTATCACAAGTGTGGGAAAAGATAGGTTAATGCTATCACAATCCCAAAACCCCAAGGGAAACCTAATCACTAGGTTTCACCAATCCTACAACACCAACTACCAAGAGTGGTTTCACAATGCACTTGACCCAGTTCCTCAACAATACCCACAAAGTGACTTAAGGGACCAGGGGTGACCTATGATCATAGGTGGGGTCTATTTAGGTCCCTATCAAATAGTTCCAATGGTTCTTTCACTCACTTGCAACCCATAAGACATAGTTGCTTCACAATCTCAAGACTAGGCTTGTAGCATTTTTCAGAAGGAAATTTGACCTTAAATGAGATTCTTACACATAATCCCCATAAAATATTATGGATTTAAGAACCATTTATGGCCTAAGACCTTATACTTAAGCCCTAGAACCTAGAAATGACAAAAAGATAGGAAGATACACAAAATTGCTTCTACAATTAGGGCTAATTAGGCTTGCACTTACACTAGAAGTGCCTTTAGGATGCATCCAAATACAAAAAAAATGATTGGATCATGTGAGGGTGTATACAAGGGTCTCTTCCTCCAATTTAGGGCCTCTGATCAATTCCCAAGTGGAAGTTATGATTGTTGTCCTAATTCTGGATGGGTGCATACATAAGGATATACACCTACGACATCATTTTAACTCCATCTCCCCACATCTTGAAGAACCTATCCTACAGAATCTTAAAGAGCACCATATAAAAAAACTTTCCACCAAGGGTTATTGAATTCCCATGTTGGAAAAGTGAAATATAAACAATTCTCTCCTAAACCCTGATTTAGGGCCTACAAACCAGGGAGTGAGTTTGTAAAATTGATAACTTTCAAACTAGGGTTGATCAGCACATGAGACCAAAATAAAATGAAGGAATATTCACAACACTAACCCTTGGTGTCATACTTTCATGTCCTTCTATCTGTACCCGACCGTACACAATGACTATTTCTTGGGAATGCAAGAAAATGATTATTTTTATTAATTTCCAAATGCCAAATTACACTATCAGCCTACCACCTACCTGAAAGGGATTTTTTAGTCACTCCCAATGGTTACATGACAATTTTGAACTGATTTGACCATTTGGGAGTTGTTTTTCAAAAAGTTGTTAAGTTTGCTCAAAAGTTGCTTGACAACTTTTGAGCAACTTCTACATATATTGCAATTTTGCAAATCTAGTGACCAAACTTGGTCAAAATGTTATTTTTGTGGTCCCTAGTGGGTCCAAACATGAAAAACCTAAGAACAACCTATTCCTAGGGTTTTGGACCATAAATAACCAATAGTTGACCAAGGGCTCATAATGTGCCAAACTTGGAACTATGGCCTTACAAGGTGGTCCAGTGACTAACCCAATGTCTTATCATTACTAAAGGCCTCTTAGGACCTTGAGAGAACCCCTAAGTTCCATAGGAACACTTGGTTCATTCAGGGTGCTCCTGCACATAAACAATAGGAAAGAAGGTTGTAGAAAGAGGTTTTCCTTGGTCAAATTTTTGTTTGAGCATCAACCTTGAAAATATAATGAAATTGTATAAAGGAAAGATGAAATAGAAGCTAGATCTGAATCATGAATTACCTCATGCCTTGATGACACAATGCATCTTTTGATTTAATCACAAGTTTTGAAATCATGAAATATAAGCCTTGTGTAATGGATGTTGTAGTTTTCTGCAATGCTTGATGAAGAAGAAGAATACTTTGAAGACCTTGAGAATGCTTAGATGCAAAATTGTAGAAGAGAGCTTGAATTCCAATTGCTTGATTATTTCTTAATCATGTTGGTAGTAAAATGGGGAGATAGGATGTTTATATACATCATCCCACATTTTGAGATTAAAAAATAAGTCAGGCTGACCACGGGATCTAATTTCACACTAAAACCCTGACATAGGGCTCTAGGCCAAATTTGGGCCAAAATATGAGGGAACAAAACATTTTAATAGTTTTCTTCCTAGGTCCATAATGTTTGAATTTGAAATAAGTATCGAGATGATAGGGTAGATCCTAGATTAGGAGGCACAACTAATTTTGAGATCGGGAAAAGGTACAAAGGCTGCAAATGGTAACATAGGGCCCATGTAGACTAATAAGTGATTGAAAATGGAGAAATAGTAAAGGACCACACTTAGAAATAAGGGTTTACCTCTAGTTTTGAATAAATTGAATCATCACAAGACTTATAATATTAATTTAAAGGTCCAATGAGCATTAGGAGAGCCTAAAATCAATGTGGGAATCTATACATACTAAAATGAAGCTAAAATGGACATCTAATTATAGATGCTAACTTTTACGGACAATACAATTCTAATAAGATTTCTTCTAAATTATATCAAATATATAAGTCTGTCTCAACTATTAGAATGAATTTAGAATAACTAAGAGGGGAGGGGTGAATCAGTTATCCTCAGGCTTAGATGTAGCAAATAAAAACTTTCTGTATTTCAGATCTACTCGGCAGCAGTAGCATAAGTCAACAACTTAATCATGCAGTTTACTGTCAATTGAAATTAGCTTGTAGAAACATAACAATAAAGAAAACCATAAGCATTCACACAAGTTGACACAAGTATTTAACGTGGAAACCCAATATGGGAAAAACCACCAGTAACATGCTACCAAGTTTTCACTCTTCTGAAGTGATGCCCTATGAGGAGCCAACCCTGTTAAAGGTTACAATAACACACTGCTAGGTGTGACCTAGTTAAAGGATTTAATCACCCTGTCAGGAGTGGCCTTGTTAGAGGAATTAGAACATTCCACCTGAATGTCACCTTGTTAGAGGATTTATACAAATGACTGTTAGGACAACCTTTTTAAAGGATTTAACTAATACAATGGTAAGAAAGTAATCAGCAGTTGTGATCTAGTACATACAACTTACTTTGCAATTCAGATCCAATTACAACTCTAATGTTAACTTACTGGATAGCCTGCATTGTCATTTCAACCTTCTGATTTGCTTGGAAATCCGTCAAGCAATCACACGTGCAACTCTCTGCTTCTATATTCAGCCTTCTCTGCTAGATCATGCTAAACAGTAAATTAACTATGCAAACCTTTTTGCATACACATCTGCTCTTTCACACTTCATGAATAACCCCTTTAGGTTATCATATACCTCTCTATTTAGGTCAGATAAATCTTTTTCCACTTAAACAAGATCATAGATCTTAGGTTAGGTTAGATCCAACGGATCATTCCATCTTTGCATTACATTTACTTCTCCAAAGTAGTCTCTAATTAAATCTTGAAAC
>MU223165.1:1000300-1021077 GCA_018584345.1 Thuja plicata
CACTATCCCCTCACCTCTCCACCACCCACGCTCCCCACGCCTCCACTCCGCGACCACTCCTCCTTCCTTCGCCACTCCTCCCCACCTCTCCTCTCCCTGTGTAGCCTCCCTACACTTACCTTCTCTCCTCTCAGTTTTCTCCACCCAACTGCCACCCCTTCAGTCTCCTCTGCCCGCCTTCCCTCCGCCCTCTGTGCAACACCTTTTCCACTCCCTGCGCCACCTCTCTACTCCACCTTCGTTGATCCCACTGCTCATCTCCTCTGCTGCTCAGTCGTAGAAGCCCTCCAAATGGGTGAATGAAATAGTGAGACATGGCACGGGGCCACATCATCAACCACACACAGCTTTCCATGTCAGCACATAAAAACTTCAACTTTCGTAAATTTGACGACTGTCCAACTGTCATATTGCAGTGTTATTGGCTTTCTGTGATGGCCTCCAAACTGTCAAATTTAACACAGTGTTTTTTTGACATCAGTAGGGGTTTGAAAATTCTTTCCCTTCACCATTGAGCATTTTGATTTTGCAGTTCATTTTCAAACCCTCATAACTTGCTCATTTTATGTCCTTTTCTCGAGCAATTTTTTTTTAATTATTTTGGGTAGAATTTCCTAAAGATTACTATGTTGGGGATAGTTTCTGGTTTTGGTTTCCATATATTTTTAGAAATTGCAGATTTTGATCATTGTACCTATCTAATCCTCCATTTTGCAAATTCCAAAGCCTTGTTCGGGCTCATATGGTAACATTTATGGGTGTAATTATTTTTGAAAGTGCGTTATTTTTCATCTAGTTTCCAGATTTGCAATCAATTTTCTGATTTTATGGATTTTCTAATGCTGACAAGTTTCTGGCTTTGTCATTCTTTGAATTATCTTATTGGTTACAACCTAACATTGGTTTTCAGAACGTTGAAAATGAAGACTAAAACATAAACTACTGATGATTTATCTTGCAAGTTGTCGTAATCGATAGAACGTTAAACATTTTGCTTGCATATTGTTTTTGTTTTATTAAAATAGGAACCCACATGCAAGACATATTAAAATGAGCTTTTGTATGATGTTTTAGGAATGACAATAATGTCAGGAAATTATGCTCTCACCCTTTTGGGATGAACAAAAATCTAGAAACACTATTGTCATTTTCCATTTGATATCTATAAGCTTAGAGGGCCTGTCCAAGTGGGAAAAAGTACTCACTCTTGGAGAACAACCCAAGTGAGAACAAGCTAACGCCAAGCTTCTTTGACTCACTATAATAAAAATGCTTCCTCGAGACCAAAGTCTCGAAAGATAAGTGGCATTTGAGCTTATACTTGGCTCTCGCCTAACACAAAGTAGGGCCTCTGGGTCTCAATCACATATTGTGACTACTTGTGCTAAGGCGTTCTATGGGGTTAGCAGCCTGAATCACATTTGTGCAGACACAAAGAATACACTTAAATGAAGACCCTTACTAAAACCATTTTTAGTTGGTGGCTAAAATCCTTTTCTACTTGTTGATATGGGCATTGTGAGACGCACATGCCTAAGAAAGCTCTCATGTACCCCTCTTGTTGAGACAATAAATTTATCAAGATCCTTGGATGTTGAGAAATTTGAAGCTTGGTAGGCCCGAGAAGTGTGTGTCATGGAGGGTAGCCAATGCTGCCAAGCTTCTAACTGTCTGACTTGAATGGGTATTTTATTGTAAGAGGATTCAAAAAAGTATTGTCCATTTCTCACCACCTAAGAATAGGGTTTCATTGATGTGCTTGGTCCTATGATATCTCCATGATGTGTCTTGTGTGATTGAAACATCAAAACAAACACCAAAACAATCAAAACAAAAATCAAAATGATCAATGATTCAAAATATGCACTCTTAGGTGTTAAACTGTCAACTCTCGTCTGAGTTTCTGCATCTAGTGTCAAAACTCTAAAAATTAGTCAAATTGTTATCCAATTTGGTATTCTATTGTGAAGGTTATGTCCGAATTTTCACAAAATCTATGTTCTCACAACATTACTACTAGTTTGTCTTTGACTGGAATTTGTTGACGATCTGACTTGTTGTCTTGAGGTCTTATTTCACTATGCTATTCAAAGTGACCCGCTATCTATTTTGATTTAATCATCTTTGTCTTTGTTGTCCTTATCTTGAGTTGCAAGAGCAGGTTCATTAACCTTGACTCAATATTAGATTCATTTCTATCTCTCTCTCAGTTGGACATTATCTATTTTGTCTTTTGGTCTTGGACTTAGTTAGCACTTTAGATATCACTTCAGCACCTATCAACCAATCAATTAATTGATCATACCTTCTCTTCAATCTTCTAAGAAAGCACATCAAGACAATCTTACAATGTCTAAAAGAAAATGGGCTAAACCTTATGGTCCTAATAATGATAAAGAAGAGATTCTTATGGAAGCTTTATCAAAACAGATTCAAACTTTGAAAGCTGAAATCTAGGAATTAAAGGGGAAAAAGGATACACCATCCAACAAGTCCTCATTAAGATCGATCTTTCCTTTTCTCTATGATCATGAGCCATCCATATTTCCCTTTTCTTCAAACAAAGAGGCATCTAAGCACAACAAACCCATCTTTGATCAAGAAAAACTTCATGACCATCTTAGCTTTGATCAAGAGAGTGGCTCCAAAGCCCTAAAAGCTGTTGAAAACACCACAAAGTCTCCTTCCAAAGGGGTTAGTAACCTCATGAAAGAAAAACCTTGGGTTAAACACAAAAGGGACTTTACTCCTTTGGGACAATCTTATGAATCAACATTGAAAGAAATTCTTGAGCATGATCTCATCACGTTGCCTAAAGTCAAATCACATGGATGGACATTCAAGAGAACCTATTGTGCATATCACCGAAGCAATAAACATAAAAATTCATCTTGCATGGATTTGAAACATAAAATCCAAGATCTCATAGATGATGACATAATCAAAGTGGAAAATCCTAATGATTCATCTAATCTCAAGCATGATCAATATCAAGAATCCATGTCTAGAAATGGTTCACATATCACATCTACTTCTTCCATCATTCATCCATCCCCTAAAGCTTCAAAGCTAGCCACACCACCTCTATCAAAGAATGAACCTAATGATGACTATGTCTACCCTCAAGGACTACCTCCAAAAGAGATCCAAGCTAATCAACATATGGCTGCAAGTCTTTCTCGGGCTTCAAAGATCATAGACCCAAAGCATCCATGTGCTTCAATGCTTATCATGCCTACTCAAAATGATACTCCATTAGCCTTTCAATAATCCCTCATGCAGATCAAAACTCATACCTCATCCTTAGAAGTGCCTCCATGTGAAGAGGGTGATCCAGAGCGTGAAGAAACAAATATTAGTAATGATCAAGATCAAGACACCATCCATCTTTATCGAATGGTTGACCAAAGTCACATATCTCAAGAGTCTCATGATGACTTTATCATCCCCTTCCATTTCTTTGAAGAAGATAGCCCTCCATATCCCAAGAAAGATCAAGATATCATTTCCACCATCTCAAATGAGCCTATTGAAAATCAAGAGCAAAGTACACTTTATACACCATCAAAAGATCCTTGTCAAGATCATAGCATCCCATCATCCTCTTGTCATATTCTTCTATATCCAAAAACCATCATTCCTCAAAATCCCTTGTAGGACAATAAATCCCCTCAAGATTCAGTTGCTCCTATCAAAGCTACTCATGCACCTATTGATATAAATATGAATTCTAAAGAGAAGAGCCTTGGTCATGCATCTCACTCTAAATATGTTGGTATCCCTTCCACACCTTATCTCCCTCCATTTGCACGTAAGCATCAGCCTTCTCCATCTTCCAAATCCATCCTTGGTCCCTATATCCCAAAGTTGAAGCCTTCAAACCTTCCATCTATATTGGGTCCTTATATCTCTCCATCCAACATGCCTATAAATATTAGTTTGTCATCCACTTATCCTATACCCTATAAAAATCAACAAAGACATGCATCCTTGAATTCTCCCTATCAACCAATCCATATGAACCAGCCATATAAGGCCTATTCATCCATAGTTCCCAAGTATTTTGGAAGAAATTTGGATGTGCAACAAAGAAATCAGAAATACAAGAATCCACTTACATATGAAGATCACTATGTCCAATCTAATCGACATGTGACTACAAATAAAAATGAAATATTCAAGAGACCACAAGGGTCCACTAAGAAAAGAATAAAATCAAAGAAAATATGGGTTCTTAAATCCATCATGGAAGAATTGTGTTCTAAATCATCCAAAAGCGAAGGAAAATCAAAAGCTATGTGGATTCCCAAGTCTATTCTAAAGGACTTGGATACAAAAAGAAAATCAAAAGTTATGTATATTCCCAAGTCTCTCTTAAAAGACTTGAACAAAAAGGAAAAATTAGAGTTGGCATCCAAGCTTCCAAAGTCTTCCACTTCATCTCCATCTAAACATCTCCCATCTTCTAACTCTATTTTGGGTCCTCATGTCCCAAAATCCATTACCTTGAATACTTCACCCCCTTTTCATCCATCTTGGGTCCTCGTGTACCAAGATTCATATCCTCTCATACATCAGAGCCTCAAGCTATTCCATCTATTTTTCCTCCATTCGTCCACTACCCTTCAAGGGGTGTGTCAATTTTGATCTTATCACCATTTCCATCTACCACTACACAAACTTTTCAATACCCTATCCAATATCCCCCACCTACCTACTACCCATCCATCCCATATCCTTCCATTGCTCTTATCCAATACATCACATAAATCCTTGGCTACCATCTCCCTTATCCTCTATTACATTCCCTACCATCACCCTACCAACATCTTTGAGCATACTTTCAGCAGCCTTGGCCTATCATAGCATATCCTTCAAAGGAGAAATATCCAAAGGAAAGAGACTTAAAGTTCCTCGATAAAATTATAAGTACAAAAAGAAAAAGTACCTTGGTGAAAACCTGGTAAATAGGTGCCTTGGTAGAAAAAGTAAAGAGAAATAAATCCGTCCTATGGTGAAAACCACTTCTTGTGGCACCTTGGATAAGTACCATGATGAAAACCTAGAAAATAGGTGTCATGCATAATTCTTCATGCTTACACTCTTCACTTGGGGGCAAGTTCCTTCCATGTCATCTTATCCATCATGTATTACATCTAGCTAGCCCATGAGCATCCATGTTCCTTCTGGTTGTCTTGACAAGGTTGAACATATCCATGAGCATGATGTATCTTGACATTCATTATCCTTTCCATCAGCCTATTCACTTGCTCTCATCCATGGCATCCTATTGTGATATTGCTTATCCCAAGCCTATCCTACCTATCTTTGAGCATTCCTGCCATAATCCAAACCATCCACTTATAATTTCATCACCCCTTATCCCGATCGTGTTATCCTATCACTATCCTATCTAATTGACCCCTTGGTCTTGATCAAAATAAAGAACAAAAAATGCAAAAAAAATTCTCAAAAAATTCTTGACATGTACATTCTTTTGGACCACATGTTTTTCATGACATCAGATCGTTATCCTATATGTTGTCCAGCATCGCTCCATGAGCCTACATTGCTATATTATTTTTTCTAGCTTGGGTAATCTTGAGGAGACTGTCCTTGAGGGTCGCATTCACCCTCTTCATCCATAATTGTCTATTCACCTCATCCATCAACTTTCTAATCCATTTGTAATGTTCTACACCTTGCTAGACATTCGGGGCAAACCAATGTGATCTTGCTTGAGAATGAGTAATCTCAAAAAACATAGAAAAAGTGAAAAATGTCCTGAAAATTTTTAAAAATTGGAAAAAAACCTAAAAACATGATTATCTTGGTGAAAAATTGATAAACAGGCACCTTGATGCATCAATAAAAAGACAAAAAAAATAAAAAATGAGAAAATACAAAAAAAATTGAAAAAGAAGAAAAAGTGTCTTGGTGAAAACCTGGTAAACAAGCGCCCTAGTATCAAAAATAGAATCTCTGCCAAGTAGGTGAAAACCTGGTAAATAGGCACCTCTTGAACTCAACACTCCATCTATCAATACTCGGTCTTGGCACTCCTTTTCTTCAGTTTGTACATAAGCTTGCAACCACTTTTGTGACACTTTGGTTCTTCTAAGAACCCTCTCGGCTTGAAACTAATCCAGAGTCATAGTCTGGGGCAATCAAATCGGCTTTGTCTCGAATATAGTATGAGTCAAGTTAGTTATCTCCAATCGATTTTTTTACCAGGGGGCATGGGTCCCAAATTTGATCACATCTTTGGCTTACACTAGAGTCAGTAATCTTGTCATTTATGAAGGATATCTCGCTACTGATGTAACATGTGTTTCTCAACACCCTAATCAAAATTATTTCTTAACACTATCTTTGGATGCATCTGTGTTTCATAACACACATTGGATACCGCAAACGTAAAAAATAGAATGATAGCACTCAAAAACATCACAAATCACAAGCACGATGGTGTTTCTCAACACCTCATACATGTATACATCCAAAAACTTTGAAACTTCTCTTTGTATGTTGTTTGTTCTCATTGATTTTTCGTCAATATTTTCTTTGTCTCCTGCTTGTTGGTGTGGTCCCGACGATCCAGCAACGTCAAATAAATAGGGTGTATGTGATAAGAGCTCCTAGATTAAGGAAGAAAAGCCTCACATCCCTCGATCATGTTTACTTGCACGCCAAGGTGAGGTCAGAACTATCTCCTTGACTGTTATTGCTCTGTTTGTTTGTGCAAGATCGCAATGATGGTTATCTTGGATTTGAATGCCTTGATACTGGTGTACTCTTGCAACATCAACTCGAAACAACGTTCAAGTCATCTCGGCTTTTGTGCGCCGATGCTTATGTTAGTTTCTCATATATTATCCTATGAAATTCATATTCATATTCTTATGCTCACAGTGGCACCAATAAGGATTGTATCGACTCCGATGTTCCAAAAATGCTCGATGATGAAAAGTTTCAAAGATAAAGGTTTAGTGACTACACCTTAGGTTGCATTCATGTTAGTCTTGCATCTGCATCTGCATGCTATTGAATCTGCATAATATCGATATCTCTCTCTAATGTGAACGATCTGAGGCTCCCATTGGTTGATCTTCTCATCATCAAGTCATCAGTTGTGTGTTGATTGATGTGAAAATGACACCCCTGACTAATTTGATTGTCCTGATTCCATTTTTAGGATCGAAATCGAAATCTAAAATAATTTTACTTGTCATTTATGACGTTTGACTTTTTTAGTCAACTATAGCTGACCACTTGCACAATCAATCAGTCTAGACTCCAAACCAATGTAAATCTCTCATACTTTTCTTCTAATTAATCCTCCTATCATACTTTTGGTCAAATCTAGTCAAACAAGACCTCCCATCAAGTGCAGATTTTGTCCTTAACCACTTGGGACCTATTTATAATCAGATCAACATCTTCTTGCATCATGTTATCAATCGAATTGTTTCTGATCATCGGGGCACCTAGCCATATTTCTATTTTTCTCCCAAGGGGGCAGGATCAGGACATCAACAGTCCAGTGATTACATTCTCAATCAAGACCCCATTGGTTGGGTCATCTCGGCTTCATCGCATCAAATCAAGTTGAGATCATCTTAAATCAAAGGCAACCTAATCAATGGTCTTATATAGTGGTGAATACACTCGAAACTAGACAAGATTGGTCTTATATGGGCTATTCATTATTGAAACCAGATACACATATCAAATTGGCTTCATCAATCAAATTGTTTCCGATCATCGGGGAACCTAGCCATATTTCTATTTTTCTCCCAAGGGGGTAGGATCAGGACATCAACAGTCTAGTGATCACATTCTCAATCAAGACCCCATTGGTTGGGGCATCTCAGCTTCATCGCATCAAATCAAGTTGAGATCATCTTAAATCAAAGGAAACCTAATCAATGGTCTTATATAGTGGTGAATACACTCGAAACTAGACAAGATCGGTCTTATACGGGCTATTCATTATTGAAACCAGATACATTGATCAAATTGGCTTCATCGCTTCAAATCAAGTCAATTTTCTTGCTAATCAAATCTCTTAACGGGAATTAGTTTCATCGCTTCAAATCAAACTGGTTATTCATTCAAACCAATCAAAAGGTTTAAGAGTTCCTGACAGATGTTCAGTTTCATCGCTTAAAATCAAAGTGAGCATTTTTTTATATCTTTTGATCGATCTTCGTCCAATCAAGCTCAGAGTCGGTCGTCCTCAAGAAGAATGGTTTCATCTCTTCAAATCAAATTGTTCTAGGTCTTCTCGCTAACAGGTCTTTGAATCAATGCGTTGAGCATACATCAATTCAAAGAGGGGCAAATGTAATGACCAAAAAATGGTCATCTAAGACCTAGACCCCTAATCTCAATTATGTATCAAGAAACCCTAATCTTGATTATCCTAAGTCCTAAATCAAACAGGCAATTCATCAAATTCAAGCTAATCTGACCTGAACCCTAGGTCCTAATTAATCATCCTACTTGATTAATTAATTAATTCATAAAAATATAATACATTGGCAAATAAACCTTAAGTTAATTATTTAATTGATATTCTAATATTAATTAAATAAAATTGCTAAATTGTCAATAAAATCCAAAAAGGAATTAAATTAATCAATAAAAACAAAATGTGCATTTAAAATCAATTAAATCTTTAAAAATGCATATGATGTCATCAATTTTAGTTAATTGATTATCAAATTGGAAATAAATCTAATTTATTCAGTTAACTTATTCTTATCTTTTCTCATTTTGGAAACAAAGCTGTTAACTAAAAAATGACTTTGGAAGTTTCCAAAATAACTGATCATTCAGTTAAGTCAATTGACTCTTTCGACCAATCATCATCTTTGCACATGGATTGTGCTTATTCAATCGAATTTGAGCCACTCTTTTCTTTCGATCTCGACCATCGATTCGAGAGAGATTTCTATAAAAGAGAGTCTCATTTCCTTCACAAAGGATACTAGTTTTCATTATCGTTATTATGCAGTTTTTACATTCTAGCTTTCTTGCATTTCATAGCTTTCAATTTGTTTAGCATTGTTAATTGTTAGTTTAATTTTGTTAAGCATGCAAACTATACTCTTAGAGCACATTTGATTTTGGGTTTTAAAATCAATCAAAAACACTTCATTTGGTACTTTAAAATGAACTCTTAATTAGCTTAGATGAACAACAAATTTGCATTTGCATAGCATGTAGATTAATCATTTTAGCTTTCTTTAGATCCTTCATTTAGGATCTGGTGTAGTCATTGTTTCTTGCGATGACCTGAGAGCAAGATTCAAACTCTTCCCTACTAGAAGGCAATGAGTCAGTGTCGGTTAGCTTAGAACGTTTTTCAGTTTTCTAATTTTATTATTTTCTAACTAGCTAACCCCCTAATGGTTCATTGAAGTGTGTGTTGCAACTGCAAGTACAGAGACATGATTTCACACGCACAAGAGGTACCCAATCAAAGGAAGAGTATTTTGGGAATTAGATAGGCTCGTTGTTCACAAGATTCAAGAATACTTAAGAATATTTCCAACCAATGATGCTCAAGATGTTGTGTTCACCTCTTTCTTCTCAGTCTTTCAACTCTAGATGTAGAGAAGGGAAAAGATCCCTAGATAAATTGTTGAGAAGTACAAAGATGATATTAATTTTCTTATCTCCACACACAAATGTATAGTGGAGGTTGTTGTTCCCAGAAAAAAATGGAATCGGCCTCTAGGTTATGAAGTTACTAAAGACGTGCTAGAAGGCTTGGCTAAGGTATTCTAGAGATCCTAGTGGATCATACTCAAAAGAGATATGGAACTACACAATAAAAGTCCATAGAAGTTCATCTTGAACTTACCAATAAAGACAAGGAAAATAAGATACAAAAGGTCATCGATGAATATTTGAAACAAGATGACATTGCACCTTAAGAAGTTAAAACTATCAGAAGGTCTGACAATCCATCTAGCTCCTTCGGAACTCCCATTGGAGAGAAGGTCTCACTAGAAACTTCGGCAAAGAGGAAGAAATAGTTACCCTCCTCTACTTTGCTCAAGAAAGGAAAAGAAAAAGTGAAGAAAGAATAAATTAATGTTGGGTTAGATACTGAAGAAGAAGAAGAGCTAGAAGAATTCAAAATTCATGTCAGAAGAAGAAAAGGTAAGAAAATCAAAGAACCTTTGGATTCACATACTTTATTTGAATCTATTGCATAAGAAGGAAACATAAAAGAGATAGGTAATTTATACCCTGATGCAAATGATAAAGATAAATAATCTATAGTGAAAGCTTTTGTAAAATATTGTGTTAAGTTGGATGCTATCTTAGAAAAATTTAAAGATGGTATTCCTCAAGAAATTTGATTAGCGTTAGATGCTCTTCAGAAGAGTTCTATAATATAAAATTAAGAAATTAAGAAATATGCTCTTGAGACTATTGGGGAGTCTCTGAGGAAAATAGAGCCTCGCTCTCTAGAATCAATAAAACCATATTTAGAACCAGGAAATAGATAGCTATGCTTATGCAGGATGAGCAAGAAGTTAGATAAAAGTTGTAAACAAAAACCATAGAGATGCTCAGGTCTATGGTCAGCAATCTTGGTATGTTAATAGGTGTTGATACTGATACATCTTCTAATGTGCCCAAAGAAGTCCCTACTAGAAGTTTCATAGAGAACGTAGCTACTAATGACACAATTGCATGAGATGTAAGCATAAATGTTGATTCCACTCTAGATGGACTCGAAGGTGTTGTTGTCTCTCCATACAACACTATTCCAGAAGTTGAAGAGGAAGACAATGTGGAAGATCAAGGAAACAAACAAAAAGAGAGAAAAGTGGAGAAGAAGAATGAAGAAGATGAAATCCTGACAGAGAAGGATGTTGATTCCATTATGATTGATGATCCCTTAAAGGGTTTACTTGTTTCCCCTCTATCTTTCTAGCCAGTCACTTTGTCTAAATTGATGATTGATATTTCAAAGGTTGATCCAATGAACATATTTCAAGTTGGAGAAGCTATTCTGGCTTCTGCAAAGCAAGATCTATTGAATGATCTTTAGACAAAAGATAAATTGATTGATGAGATAATTGTTGCACTTCATAGTGTTGTTCTGGAATGTTCCATCAATCCTTTTGTCCCCAAAATTGAAAATTGTAACTTGTTAACAAGTTCATTGCAGAATCAGTCTACCTCCCTTGAGGAAAAACTCCTCGAAGAGAAAGCGATCGAGAAGGAGAAAATCTTAAAGAATCTGAAAGGCAAATGCGCAGATGCACACAAGTTGCTCTCTTTGTTGGTTACACGATGACATGTGTGCCTTGTTGATGAAAATACACTATATGTTTATACTTGCAATGGTCGGAGGCCACCAAGAGTATTAGAGAGGAAATTGACGTTATTGAGAACAAAATTCATCAAGCATATCATAATTTCCAACTCTCTCAAGATCTTACTGGTGCTGAAAGATCGGCAATTGAAGAGCTTCACAAGACCTACTTTCACCTACAACAATAGAGAGATGACATTATCCTTCCCTTGAGTCAGCTAAGAGACATGTGTGGTGAGTGCATATTGTTGATGAACCGTGCCCTTTTCAAGGCACAAAAAGTCACTTATTCTAATCTAGACACTTTAAATGAAGCAAAAAACATGTTGATGTCTCTTCAGGTGCATATTGAGCTTATGAGAGATGTCATTCAACACTGGGACAACAATAAAGGTGCATGGGCTGCACACATTTAGAAGATTAAATAGTCCTCTGATTAAGTTATTTTTCCCTTATGGGGAGTTTGTGTTTAGTTCTCAGATTTTTGGTTTCTTTTTGGAATTCGCCCTTTTCCATTGATGCCAAATGTGGAGTGATGTATACATGGTGCTAAGAGTAATATAAGCAATAGGAGTAATGTAAAACTTTATATATACAAATATACACTTTCACAGGTACAATTTTGTCTCTCCATGTTGCCATAAATGACAAAGGGGGAGATTGTTAGAATGTTGTCATTGATGTCACTATTTTTGTTTGGATGTTTGGCGAGTTGATTACAACTTATTCTAGTATAGGACCAACATGGTTTGGTATATGTTTAGATCCAGATTGGTTCGGTATGGTAAAAATGCTCATGCACATTTTAGGATTGTGAGTTACTTTTGATTTAACGTCCTTATCTGATATCTCAAGTTGCGACACTATTTTTGGGTCTGGTAATTACTTGCCATGTTTACGGCCAACATAATGCAGAATGAAATTTTTGGTCTGGTCTTATCCAAAAATAATGGAAGTATAATGACAACCTTGTTCCCACTCATCTCTTGGTTCGTGGGAAAGTTATTTTTGTTTTTGGTTGACATCTGTGGTTTGGCAAGAGTTATCTTGATTGTAGTGTGTAAAGGATTTTGGGTTTATTCCTCTCTAGTTGGGCCAACTTGAAGAAGACTCAGATGGTATATATTCAGTTGCCTTCCACAGGAAAATATAGATGTATCTTGTATACATCTTTTGTATATGCGAATGATAGTGAATGTTAAAAGCGATCTTGTAGAGTAATGAATGAATAATGAATGTGAAAGTGATTATGTACCTCAACGGAACTGTATCTCCTGTATATGATAGATGCAATACTGACAATTCAATTTTGTAATATTGGTTGTAAGCCACCTTCCGGCAATGAGCCATTGTATTTCAGACAGTGAGCCCCTTTTGGGTAGTGAGCCACCTCTTGTAACCGGTTACATAATATTTGAGAGTTCTTCTTCGTGGTCTTTCCCATCTTGGGTTTTCCACGTATAAATCTGGTGTTATGTGTTTGTGCTTTCTATTTATTTATTTTTCATTTTCTGTACTAATGGTTGGTTGAATTTTTCATTAAGTTCAAGAAAATAGTGATTCACCCCTCCCCGCACTGGCTAATTTCTATGAAGAACGCAAAAAAAAGAGTCATTTTTTTTTCCAAATTCACGAAAGCACTGTTTTTTTCCAAGTTTTTTTGTTGTTTTCCACCACAAAATATGCATATCATGAAGAACAAATGCTGAAAATTTCACAAAAAATACACTATATTTTTCATTTTTTTAAATTTGATCAAAAGTACATTTTGCGTGGATAATAGCTACGTCTCAACCTAATAGATATCCTCAACAACAAAATTATATCAAATCTTTAAGTCTGTTTCAACCTAGTAGGTGTATCCTCAACAACAAAATTTAATTTTGCAACCGAGAACAATCCCCCGACTTAGTATTGTACTGTAACGATCTATTTATTTTAGTATTGCTGATATTACCGTGCTTCCTTCAAGTAATTCACATTCACTATAAAAAAAACGCATATCATGCTCGTCAGATTCAGCATATGTTCACACCATACGCTGGGAATGAAGAAAATAATTCTGTGTCATTTTCATTCTGAATGAGCACCACATGTCTGACAAGCCTGAGATGAGCTGCTACAGGAAACCAAGTTCCCCTCAAAGGCTCTAATCATACATACATTTCTAAACTGGATATGGTGATTAACACCCCATTGCTTTTAAACTTAATTCAGGTTGGTTGATTGTGTAAAACAAGAGGTTAAAAAATGACCCAAAAAAATCATATTGTATCTTTTAGAAAAATATTTGTTTTTTTAAGAAAGTTTCAAATTTCTTTAGGCATAAAGTTGGTTTTTTCTATGTTTAGTAATGTTATCTTGAAGATATTTTATATAGTTCTGTCCCTTGAAGACAAATTCATTGTAAACTTGTAAGAGGCTATTGTAATTATTTTCTAACAATAAAAATAAGTATATCCTACCCAGTGGATATTTCCTTGACATATTTTATCAGGTAAATCAGTATCTTCTTTGTTATTCTGTTCTTTTGTTATATTTTCTCTGCTGCAATATATAATTTATAAAGGTTCATAACATCATGTATTAGAAGACAAATGAAACAATCCTTAACCAACAAATTGTAAGATTGGAATCACTCAGGGGGCTTTGAAGTGGATAATTTCTCTGCAGCTGAGATTTGAACTAAAGAAGAATGTGTTAGTATTTTAGTCTTGATTCTAATTAATATTGTGTAATCTTTCAGTATTTCTTAGCTTTCTTTCATTTTGATGATAGATTATAGAATGTGATCCAAATCATTAATAAAAATATTTACACTTTGTCTAATTCAGAAGCAGGAATTAGCAGCAAATTCAGAAGCAGCATAACATATCAAACGTAGAAAATCTTATATCATTAATCTTTCAGTCTCTTCATTGTATGAATGAAACAAGTGATTTTCTATCAGGGGTGAATGTTTGGCTCCCATCTGAGCTTGCACTAGCATGCGAGATTACATTGAAAGCACTATGCTCGTAAGAAGAAAAGGAACAACAAAGTCATCGAAAAACTGAGATGTTCCTGTTGAAGGAGCTTCGGATGGCAATGCCGGAAGCAGCATATCTCCTGCAAGGATTTGCACTACCTGTCTAATGGAAGGTCGAGCTTCAGGTTGAGGATGAGAGCACAGAAAACCCAATTGAAGAACAAGTTCAGCCTCTCTCACAACATACTCATTACGAAGTTTGTGATCAACCACCTCCAATATCTTTCCCTCAGAATACATCTCCCAAACCCGCTCCACCAAGACTAATTCTTCAGGGGAATGCTTAGGCTCAATGGGTCTCCGCCCACAAGTCACTTCAAGCAACAAAACCCCAAAAGCATACACATCAGTACTTGTTGTGGCCTTACCAGTCCTAGAAAGCTCAGGTGCAAGAGAACCAAATGTTCCAACCACATTAGTGGTGTGTGGATTACAGCCATGTTCATACAACCTTGCATGTCCAAAGTCTCCTAGCCTACCATTCATATTTGCATCAAGTAACACATTGCTTGCCTTCACATCCCTGTGCACTACTTGTTGCTCCCACTCTTCATGGAGATAAAGCAGACCAGAAGCAACGCCCTTCAAAATCATGTATCTCTGTTCCCAACATAGAATGTTTGATTGGAATCACTGGGGGGACTTTGAAGTGGAGAATTTCCCTCCAGCTGAGTTTGGAACTTAATAAAAATGTGTTAGCATTTGAGTCTTGATTTTAATATTGTAATCTTTCAGTATTTCTTAGCTTTCTTTCATTCTGATGATAGATCATGAAATGTGATCTGAATCATTGACAAAAAAAACATTTACACCTTGTCAAATCCAGAAGCAGCATCAAACAAATTTATATAGACAGTAGAAAATCCTATATCTTTAATAATCTTTCAGTCTCTTCTATGTATTAAGGAAACAAGTGATTTTCTATCAGGGGTGAATGTTTGGCTCCCATCTGAGCTTGCACTAGCATGTGAGATTACATTGAAAGCACTATGCTCGTAAGAAGAAAATGAAACAACAAAGTCATCGAAAAACTGAGATGTTCCTGTTGAAGGAGCTTCGGATGGCAATGCCGGAAGCAGCATATCTCCTGCAAGGATTTGCACTACCTGTCTAATGGAAGGTCGAGCTTCAGGTTGAGGATGAGAGCACAGCAAACCCAATTGAAGAACAAGTTTAGCCTCTCTCACAACATACTCATTACGAAGTTTGTGATCAACCGCCTCCAATATCTTTCCCTCAGAATACATCTCCCAAACCTGTTCCACCAAGACTAATTCTTCAGGGGAATGCTTAGGCTCAATGGGTCTCCGCCCACAAGCCACTTCAAGCAACAAAACCCCAAAAGCATACACATCAGTACTTGTTGTGGCCTTACCAGTCCTAGAAAGCTCAGGTGCAAGATAACCAAATGTTCCAACCACATTAGTGGTGTGTGGATTACAGTCATGTTCATACAACCTTGCAAGTCCAAAGTCTCCTAGCCTACCATTCATATTTGCATCAAGTAACACATTGCTTGCCTTCACATCCCTGTGCACTACTTGTTGCTCCCACTCTTCATGGAGATAAAGTAGACCAGAAGCAACGCCCTTCAAAATCATGTATCTCTGTTCCCAACTTAGGGTATTTTTCTTATCTCCAAATAGAAAACTATCAAGGCTACCATTAGGCATATAGTCATAAACAAGAAGCAGTTCCCCCTTAAATCTGCACCAGCCCTTCAACTGAACCAGATTTCTATGCCGGAGCCTCCCAATGCTTGAAATCTCAGCAATAAATTCTCTTAAACCCTGTTTAGACTCACGGGAAACCCTCTTCACAGCAACTTCTAGCCCACTGCTGGGTATGAGTCCCTTGTAAACCCTCCCAAAACCACCTACTCCAAGCAGCCTCCTGTGGCTAAAACCCTTAGTGGCGATCCTTAGCTCCTTGTATGAAAACCTATGAGGCCCATATTCAAGCTCCCAGTCTTCAATAACCTCAACATCCCTCAATCTCCTAACAAAACGAAACCCTGCAAAAACTGCTACTGCCATGACTACCACAGCAGAAACGGACCCTCCAATTACAAATCTGATCTTATCCTTAGACTTTGATTCCTGAAGTGTAGGAAGGTTTGAAAGGTCCAGATCCCTTGCAGGCCCATTTATTCTGAAACTCCATCCCAAAATACGGTGTTTACTGGAAAACCAACCTGTGGAGGAAGAAAAACCCACATACATAAACTCCTCAACAACCTCTGAAAGATCAAGATGCATTGAAATCAAGGGCACCTTGGGCCTAGTCGTACCGCCTGGTACAACACTCACATTCAGCGAACTATCCCTACCATCAAAATCTATCCAACACTGAATGCTCTTTTGATCCTTGAGATCAAAATTCTGATTAAACCCCTTATCATTCCTAAAAGCCGCGGTTTCAGACTTCTTTGAAATCAGGCTATTAATGTCCACCCCAACATGGTTATCATCAATGTCCTTGAACTGGAAATCCTGGACTGTATCGAACTCCACTGCAAAAATGTGATTATAAGCCATCCCTTTATTGAAAGAATTGAACAGACCAAGATACTCAGCGGGCAGGGATCCCTGGAAGCTTTTAGAAGGCGTCACCACAAAGGCCAATCCACAGCATCCCAGAGTTGGATGCTCAGGCAAAATGGACACGACAAATGTTGTACTGAAAGAAAATGTAGAATTGCTGGAGACATTTCTGAACTGAAGAGGGATTGGATAAACAGCATGGCCCAGCCTTTGCTGTGTCACATTAGTAAGCTCTAGAATGCCCCGAGAACCAATGTTTGCTATTCCACTCAGGCTCAGGTTGGAGCCCTTAAATCCCTCAAAAATAAAATCAGCACTATTCTGTTGCTGTTGTTGTGCAGGCACCAAAATAAAATACAGAGAAAAGTAGAAGGCGAATACCAAAGGAAGAAAAGTCTGAGCGTCTGGCATAATTCTCCTCCCCCTTATTTACCCAGAAGAACAAATTTGAGAAATTGAATGAAAATTTTAAAGACCAATAAACTGAGAATTTTAGCACACTGACTATAGAATTGAGGACTTCACAGATCAGACCCACATCACCATAAGGTACAGGAAGCCATTGCAAATAAAATCAGCATTACCCAGTTGTTGTTACGCAGTTACGATATAAAACAGAGAGACATATGAAAAGAAAAAGGGCAAAATCAATATTCTGCAGAGTACTTTAGTATTAGCGAATTTGAGTTAATTTACCTGGACGAACTGATTCCAACTTCACAGACAAGAATTTCCCCACCGTTGGATGTAGTATTCCGTTTTTAAGCAGCCACTGAAATACAAAACAACATTCGGAGATGAACTAGAAAACACCCACTGTAAAGTTGTAAACAAAAACATAACAGTACACAGTGAAATGCACAAATTCAGAGATGAATTAGAAAATAGTTACCGTAAATTAATAACACGTCTATTCTAGGTATTTACCTCACGGAATTGCGCAAGAATATTAGTAATACCATAGCTGGTAGCCACTGTTATTCTCTTTCTGTTTTGATGAACCACTGTAACCCACCACCATGGAAAAAAAGAACTTCAGTTATACACATTGTACCACAAATTAACCCAACAAATTTTTAAAAAGACCTGAGAGATTCAGCCTTATTCAACCAAATATTCACCCTTCCTTATCAAAAATTCAGGACAATTGTCTGAGTAAGGGTGAGATTACATGGTAATTTAGTAGATTTGTGGTTTTGTACAGTAGTTTTGAATCAAATTTATTTTACACATCCACTAGTCATGATAGTCATGAAATATGTTGAATTCTTGTATAAATATGTTTATATAATTTGTCTAACTGTAGAAATTAGGGCTCTAAGTGGAATTAATTAGAATTTCAACCTCTCTTTGATAAGCACTAACTGGCTGCTGCTCAGTGTACTGGCCATGGCCGCACTCTCATATGGAAAACGTTTTACTGATGATGAAAATTTGATCTTCATGTTCTCAAAGGAAGTTCAGTAGACGGGTAAAACACGTTACTTGGTGAGCAAAGACATCGTGGAAAAACAATGTTACCATAAAACACGGATCTATAATCTCAGTATGTTTTCTTCCACTACTTGGTTCGGATCTATAATCTCAGTATGTTTTCTTCCACTACTTGGTTCTCAGTCCTATCAGATGTATGTGGCTTTTAAGTACAATGAGATTCACTTTTATGTCATAAGGGATAATCTATTTTGGATCATTGTTTATGATATTCACCTAAAAATATCTTTTATAGATTCTAATATAATAATTAAAAAGAAGTTTTAATATCAATATTGACGTGTTCTTTTGTATGATTGAAGTAAAGAGATTTTTAATAAAGGGTTAAAAAGAAGTTTTAATATCGATATTGACGTGTTCTCTTGTATGATTGAAGTAAAGAGATTTTTAATAGGGAGTTAAAAAGAAGTTTTAATATCAATATTGACGTGTTCTCTTGTATGATTGAAGTAAAGAGATTTTTAATAAGGGGTTTCAATAGAGTAGGTCCTAGTTGTTTTCAGTTATTTGGAATTATTATTTATGGAATACGAGTTAATAAAGATTTACTTAAAAATAATTTAATTGGATTCGAGTATGGGCATGTTTGGTTTTATTGACAACATAGTGAAAAGCTTAGGTGCATTGAACATTAACATGATTTAAATTGTTCTTATCGTAAGTCTTTTCAAAGTGAAGCAAGTCAAGAGTACCTTTCGTGAACCTTTCTACTTTTTCTTTTGATTGATTGAGTCCTAGTTGTTCTCTAACATTTTAACTTGTTCTTAAACTTGTTCAATCTATTTGCTTAGTTCGATATGAAACCTTAATGTTCCTACAACAAGAAAGTAATATTTGATTATTCATAAAGTGTTGGAGATAGTCTAATAGATGTCATTGCCTCTTAAAAGCACCTTCAAGAGATGTTGTAAACCTACCTCTAATGGATGTCATTGCCTCTAAAAAGCACCTTCAAAAGATGTTATAAACCCACCTCTAATGGATGACACTACCTCTAAAAAGCATGCTCCTATGAGATATATACATAAAGGAAGATAAAGCATTGCTATTGTAGTATTTTGTTCACTCTAGCTAAGTTTTGTTTAAGTGTGATTTTGTACTAGTTTATTAAGTTTACCTATGTAATTTATTTTTACTTGGAGAAGATAAGATAATGGGTTAAACATTCTCCTTTCATAAGATTCCATTTTTCCCTTATCTTCGCTAATTTGAAAAGTTGGAGAGGATAAGCATTCCCTTGTTTTTGGTTTCATCCTTTGTCTTCACCTTGTTTGGATTTGGAAACTATAAGCCTATATATCTTGTAGCTACCTTTCCTTCATTTTTAATATCGAAGCAAGTCATTATGAGCTCTTGTATTTCTAATAGAGACTAACTCTAGTTTAATAGTTGATATCAATCGTATTTCTATTTATAGTTTTTACTTATTTTTTCCATTACACAAGTTTTTAAGTTATTCATATATTTATAACCTCTTTAAAATTTATAGATAATATCATGCAAAAAGAGTACACGTCGTAACAAAGACAACTTGTTTACCTTAAAGAAGCCTTAAAATAGTGAAAAATTCAACAAGAGTAAGCATTATCTTCTCATTCCAGTTACATAGTTCAATTAAAAAAACGTGTTATAATTATCCCATAATTATATAGAGTCTTCACATAATTTGAGAAGCTCTCCTTACACATACAATATGTCACTACACTAGGTCAAAAAGCTTACTTTGTTATGTTCACTCATAAAATGAACATGGTAGTGATGGATAGTATTAAATCCAACCTTTATAATAATATTTGCAATGAACTTATTGTTGGCAAGTTGACTCCCAGGGAGTATATGGCTTATTTTGTGTTATCATTATGGCAACAAAGTCATATGAAGTTTTGACAGTAAACTATGAAGTGAAAATTGACTAAGTGTAGAAGACAAAATAGAATAGTGACTTACAGTCAATTAGGGCATCAACGCACGTGCATACGACCACATTAGGATATGCGCGTTCAGACTTAAGCTCTATGATATGTTATCATGCTTACCTTATACACGCATGGTACGGAATGGCAGTACGAACAAGTTACAAAAAGAACAATTACACTAGCAGTTCAGAATACAGAGTATGAAGCCGACTTCATGATTTTGGTTAGCGTATAATCTTTTGTTATGTAAAGGCTAAGCGCCTATTGTAATAAGTTTGTAATCATGTATTAAACATTGTTGTAAACACGCTTAAGCCAATTTGTTTGGAAGCATTGTGAATATTGTTTTTGGGTCGATTAAGGTCTTGTTTATAGTCGTGTCTATTCAGGCATAAAGATATATATATATATATATATATATATATATATATATATGTAATGCAAAGATATATTGA
>MU223165.1:1025094-1035257 GCA_018584345.1 Thuja plicata
TTGCGGGAAATGTGTATGGCACTCTGATTGTCACACCAAAGGATAGTGGGACTATCAGGGGGAAACCCAAACTCAGTCATAGACTGTCGAAGCCATAAAATCTCCTGACTAGCTAACACTGCTGCTCAGTACTCAGCCTCTATAGATGATAATGCAGTGGCAATCTGCTTCGTGCATGACCATGTGATAGGACCAGAACCCAGGCAAAAAACAAAGCCAGAAGTAGACTTTCGATCTTGAGCATCACCAGCCCAATCGGAGTCAGTGAAGCCAATGATGTGTGGTGATCCTGATGTGTAGTGAATGCCAAAATGTGTAGTACCTCGAATATACCACAAAATACGTTTGGCAGCTTGCCAATGGCTCTCATGAGGATCATGGGAGAACCTAGAGACAAGTCCAACTGCAAAGGAAAGATCAGGATGAGTGTGTGTCAAATACAACAAGTAGCCAATCAACTGGTGGTACAAGGTGGAATCCACTTAAGGTGTAGGACATGTGGAAGACAACTCAATTCCTGACTGAAATGGTGTAGGCGCAGGCTTGCACTCAAGCATATCAAATCAGTGAAGCATGTCAAGAGCATACTTCTGCTGATGGAGTGAAATCCCATCGGAAGACTGAATAATCTGTAGGCCCAAAAAATAATGCAGAAGACTGAGATCTGTCATCTCAAATCTCTCCATCAATGCACGCTGGATATCCTGAATCATGGAGGATGAGCTACCTGTGATGAGAAGATCGTCAACATAGAGCACAAGTATGACAATCTCAATCCCCTTACACTGAAGATACACTGTATGGTCAGAGTGGCAACGGGTATACTAGATAGAGAGAAAGAAAGAGTCCATCTTCTCATACCAAGCCTGAGGGGCTTGTTTGAGACCATATAATGAACGACGAAGCCTGCAAACTAAGGAAGAGTCCTGTACATACCCCGGGGGTTGCTCCATATAGATCTCCTCTTGGAGGTCTCCATGCAAGAAAGCACTCTTCACATCCACTTGATAAACTGTCCACCCCCGTGAAGCTGCAAGGGAAAGTACAAGGCGAATAGAATTCATCTTGGCAACAGGAGAAAAGGTCTCAGAGTAATCAATACCCACCTGAGAAAACCCCTTTGCAACAAGACGAGCCTTATACTTATCAATAGAACCATCAACAACATATTTGGTGTGGTACAACCATCGACACCGAACCAACTTCCTTCCTTTCAGAAGAACAAACAAATCCCATGTATTATTCTTCATCAAGGAAGAATACTCCTCATCCATAGCCATATCCCACTCCGAGTGACCTGTTGCCTCTAAAAAATTCTGAGGGTCATCTGAAATGGCATGAATCAGAAGGCTAGAACCAGATGTCTAAGCACGAGTACGACGTCTATCTGTAGGATCACCAGCCAAAGGACCTGCTGCATCAACTGTAACACGGGCCCACTGGGGAAAAAGTGGAGCAGGTGGTGATGGTGGATCATCAGCATCCTCATCAAGAGAAAAATGATCCATAAGAGATGAAGGAGAAGTAGATAGTGAGGGAGAAGCTGGTGATGGAGAATCCATCAGAGGATAGCGCTCAACAAACTGGACATCCCGTCGAAATAGGACCTCTCTGGTATCAGGATCATACAATTTGTACGCCTTGACATCCTCAAAGTAGCCAACAAAAGTGAGTGGTCAGCTCTTCCTCTCCATGGCTCTCCTTTGAGCATCTGGAATAAATGCCCAAGCCGCACTACCAAATACTCGAAAGGTGGAAACATTAGGCTTGATCTGAGACCAAGCCTCCTCAGGAGTCATATGTCGCAATGCCTTATGAGACATCCGATTCTGAATGTAGTTGGCACAATTGATTGCCTCAGCCCAATAAGATGGCTGCATAGTCTGTGACTGAAGCATACAATTTTCCATCTCCCATAAAGTTTGGTTCTTTCGCTTAGCAACACCATTCTTTTGAGGGGTGTGTGGAACTATCAACTGATGCTGCAAGCCATGCTCAGTACAAAAATCTCTGAAGGCCTAATTCATATATTCCCCCCCATTTTCGGTGTGTATCCTCCTGATAGAATGACCAGATTGTTTCTCCACAAATGTCTTAAAAGAACAAAACGTATCAAAGACATCAGATTTGTACTTGAGAAAATATACCCAAGTACGACGGGAGAAGTCATCAATGTAAGTGAGCACATAGTGAGCCCCTGAAAAAGGAGTCAAAAAAAACATGACATCACTGTGTACAAGATCCAAAGGTGCCTTGGCACAAGTAGAACGACCTGTAGGAAAAGGATCCCTGTGATATTTGCCACGGGCACAACCTGGACATACACCATCAGTATAGGAAATCAAAGAAAGCCCACTCACAAGTGCCTGTGTACTCATCTACTATAAGTATCTGTAATTGACATGGCCAAAATGCTCATGCCAAAGTCTGCTCGCTGAATCTGCATGGGCCACAAGAGAGACACCAGAAGAAAGTGAACTCAGAAATCCATCAAAACTATATAGGCGAGACTGAGGATGTACACTACCAGTGGCCACAAGAAAATTAGGATCATGGAGGTCTCGAATAACCACATCATGTGGTGAGAACTCAACTGTCTTTCTAGAGCCAGAATGGAAAATCTGAAAAACTGAAAGGAGGTGTGTCAAAATGTCAGGAACAAGAAGTACATCCTGGAGACAACCGCCGGGGAATGAGACTATACCAGAACCTATAACGACAAGCTGAGAAGAGTTACCAATGAAAATATGTGAAGTATCACTATGGGCAAGTGTAGTAACTAGCTGCTGAGAGTGAGACATGTGGTGAGAAGCACCTGATTCAATAATCCATGTGGTGCCAGAAGACAAGGCTCGTGTAGTAAGAGCATGTCCTTTCCCCATGGAAGAAGGAGAAGATGGCCAAGGTGAGGAGATATGATGCTGCTACATAGCTTCCTCTAAAGCCTCTAAGCATTTCAAACACCTGGAAACTGGATGGACTTCCTTGCCACAAAAATTGCAAGGTTCTCCATTGGACTTATAAGTCTTGGAGGAAGACTCACCAAACTTTGAAGATTTCCCATACTTGGGACGAGGTTTGGAATCAGATCTAGAAGGTGGCTTGGAGGAACTCTCACTGCCTTTGGAATCCTTCTTTGGCTTTGGTGTTGGAGACTCTGTAGATGGGTGGGCAACCAAGGCTTGGTGCTGTGATCCACAAAGAGAATCAAGCTGAGAGAGTTTGTCTTGCTCACGAGTCAAGCGATCACAAAACACATCAAAGGTAGGCATAGTGAATCTCGGACCCAAAGAATCCATGGTAGCATGGAATGTAGAAGAGAATATCTGAAAAGAACCACGAAGCTTGGAAAGCATCAGATAAATACACTTTGTATCTGTCTTATTCTTTCCACAACCATGTAAGAGGGACCTCATAGATTTGAATTTCGTTAAGAAATCCTGAATAGAGGTGAATGTCTCAGGAGCCATGGATGTCAATTTTGCTTGAATTTGAAGTACCCAGAATTCATTTACGGTGCCAAAGAGAGTCTGACACTTCTCCCACATCGCAAGAGGAGTATCACAACTATCAAGGTGAAACAATAGACTATCTAAAACGTGCAAAGAGAGAACACCCATGGCCTCATCCATCTTATTTCTGTGCTACATGACCTCGTAGGGACGAGTCAAAATAGGTTGAATAAGATCCAAACATGACCATAGCATGCGTGACCTGAGAAGCCTAGTCATATGGGACTTCCACAAATGATAATTGTGTGGAGTGAGAAGCTCGACTGATGCTATATCTGCCATGTCGTACCTTATCCTTCTTTATTATATGTTTTCTTTCATAACTAGATAGAAGTTGTAGAAGGGTTTATGTATTGTTTGTTTTGGAGTTCTTCTTGTAATATATCTCAAAAGAAAAAACACCCCCCCACAGAGAGAGAACCCAAACCCTAGGACAATTGAGAAGCTAGAAGTAGAAACAGTGCAAGAAAAGGCTTTTGAAAAAATGTGTAAAGTACTTGGGCAATTTTCCAGAAAAAAGAGATCAAATCTGAAGTGGGCTCGTCAAGAGCTTTCTGATGCCTATTCGTGAGCCAAAAATGGAGTTTGTTTGCTCATTGTAGAGGCTAGGAAGTGGTGAAAATAAGAGTCCTCTTTGACTGGAAAAAAGAATAGTCTGACAGCAAAAAAAGATTTTTTAACCTACATAAAGACGACCACATCAGAAAGAGCTTTCTGACGGTATATGGAAGTCAAAAATTGGCTCCCGTATGCTCTAGATAGAGCCAAAAAAGCCAAGGTGGGTCAAAACACCCTCCAAAATATATGTTTAGCCCCTAGGGCTTGAAAAACATGGGCCCCTGGGCATATGGAGTGCGCAGGGGGCTGAGCGTGGAGCCTGTGGTCGCTGATGGGACCGCTAGAGGGGGCTGGAAAAGGCCCGCAGGGGCTGAGCGACCGACGGATGGTAGGGTTGGTGGTAGGCCGGTGGGGTGGAGTGCCACTGGTGGCGGGCGGTGAAGCATCGACGCTGGAGCGGTGGAGTGGTGGGCAAACCTTCCGAGGTCCACTGCCAGTGGAGCGGTGGGCGGACTCGCCGAGGTCCACTGCCGGTGGAGTGCTGACGGTGGGCGGAGCTACCGGTGGAGTGTTGACGGTGGCGTGGTGGTGGCCTCTTGGGATTTTCACTATGGGTGATAAAAAAAATCAATTAAAATTGATTTTTTTTTCTTGATTTCTGTGCCAA
Source organism: Thuja plicata (assembly GCA_018584345.1). Taxonomy (NCBI): domain Eukaryota; kingdom Viridiplantae; phylum Streptophyta; class Pinopsida; order Cupressales; family Cupressaceae; genus Thuja; species Thuja plicata. Next base: position 1,029,832 of record MU223165.1, read on the forward strand.
GGTAGACTAGAAATTTTTTTTTTTTTGCCCCTAGATTGCAATTTTGACAAAAAAGGTCGTGCCTTATATGGATTTTGGGGGATTTGGGTCTTCTAGACTCAATCGTGATGTCGATTTTGGCCCAAAGTGCTTCGAAAAATAAATTCCCTTCAAATTCACACAAGAAACACTTGAAAAAAGGTTGAAACCCTCGAAGCTCCAAAACTTCAAATACTCAAGAACGGGCAACAACAACAAGGCTCTAATACCATGTTAGAATTCATAGAATTCAACCATGAAGATCCGCTATGTGCAAAAAACCTGTCACAAAAGAGAAGCTTGGAGATGAGAATGTTCTGAAAGAATAAATGTTCATTCAGAGAGGGAATATCAAATACAAAGGGATCAATCCTTTATAAAGGAGATCGAACACCAAGATGGTGGAGAAACCTAGGTTGCATGAATAATTAGAAGGATTTAATTATTGCATGCCTAAAGTTTAGCTTAAGTGAATAAGAAGTAAAGAGGTGACTTTAATCAATTAAATCAATAATGATTTAATTAATAAGTGAACATAAGATACCTTTTTACTCTAACAGAAAAGACAAATCAAGTTGATTCTGTCTTATACAGTGCTGAGAACAAAAGAAAGGAATCTAGGATTACCTCAAATATCCTAAAATTTTATGGTGTTACACAAGAAGAACTTGACAGAGCTAGAGAAGCTAAGATAGCCAAAGAACTTGAGAAGACTCCCACAGAAGTAAAAATAGAAAAGGCTGATGATATGCCCAAGAAGAAGAAGAAGAAATCAAATGAAGATACATCTATGCCATCAACCACCATTGATCTGGATGCATCTCCACCATCAGTACCTAGCAAGAAGTCTAGAGGAAGGAAGCAAATGCCCACTAGTCATCAATCCTCAAGAACTACAAGGAGAAAGGTAAAGAACACACAAGCTCCTCCTGAGGTAGGTTTCAGACCTAGTCTTAATGTCTTAAGGAACAAAATTGTAAATGAAGAAAGACTAGAGTATCTCAAGAATGTATATGACAAATATCAAGAGATAGACAAATCAGAGATTCATTCTATGATCATCTCTCATATGATTAAGTTCAAAAGGACTATATTGGAACTCAAGATTGTCATACCAGACAAGGTATGGAACATAATTGATATGTTAAAGAGGTAAGAAATTGAAGAGGATATGAGGATAAGAGAAGAAACATTGGATAGTCTTCTCCCGGTGTGATCGCATGATGAGAAAGTTATTTTGTTGGATTTAGTAAAGCCGCACCTAAGAACCAAAACAAGAATTCTTCATATCATGAAAAAGGAGTATGATCTGGTTGGTGAAGAGACTCATAAAGCATTTGAGTGGGTATTTATAGAAAGACATATGTATCCATCAACAGTGCCTACAACTAAGGAAACTCCAGTTCTGCCTAAACAGGTTGCAGAACCAGTAATTCAGAATGCACCTAAGATAGGTCCACAAGTTTCAGCACCCTCAGTCTCAATAGCCTCTGATACAGCAAAAGATTTAGGGGATACTATAGTGATTGATGATATCAAGATATCTATGACCGCTTCTGACAATGATATGGATAAAGTTGAAAAAGCATTTGTAAACTCGAAAGAGACGGAGAAGGAATGCACTGATGATACATCTTTGCAACAAGATAAAGTTCCCTCTATAGATTCAATAGACTTGATCAAAGAGGAAGATAATCAAAACAATGAGACACTAGTCATGAAGATCCCAGTTAAAAGTGAATGCATGGATACTAGTCAGAATACCATATTCACACCATCCATTCAACCATCTACCTCATTGTTGTCAAGTTTAACTCTTGACTCAGCAAATCTGGATTCTTGGGGAGAAGAAGACCTGATCAAGATCAGTGTCCTAGCCATGGAAAAGGCCAAAGAGAAATAGGTTATGAGGAATCCTCTCTTCTTAGAATTAGTAAACATTCTAAATGACCTAGTACCTATGGACAAGAAAGTAGCAAAAATTCAGCCAGTTGATGACATAGACAGTATACTAACAAGCTTCAAAGCATATTTTACAAGCTTAGTAGACTCAGCTACTAGAATTGCAGAAGATGAGTACAAAAAGGAAAGGTTGAATGAACTAGTAAAGAATTTTTCCTTAGATTTTAAGTCATTGAAGATTGGTCAATCTATGTTGAAAAAGTTGACAGCTAAAGGTAGAAATGTAATAGCCAACAACATGGACAGGGTGAAATTCACCTCTGAACATATCAAGAAGATAGAGGAGGTAGATATCTTGGTTGACAGTGTTAGGAAATCAGTCGAGACATCCACGCAAGACATGAACATCTGCAACAGTATCTATCAAGGTCATCTTGATAAGATTGAAAAGGCAAAATTTGAGATTAATAAGATAAGAATCAGACAGACCCAACTGAGAAATGCACTAGCGCCCTCCTTGGCAGTTCTAGAACATCAAACAGATTGATACCACTATTTTCACATATGATCAAGGTCCTTGCATGGACCTAATAAAAATGGAGAAGCTCACTTATGCTCTATTCTCCCATCTCCAGATAGTTGATGCAATGAAGGCATTCTGGCAGCAAGAGATAAAGAATCTTCAGGTTGTATATCCAGATGTATATATGGAGTATCTAGAAGAGACTTACAATTTTGACACCTTTGTCATTAATGTCAAAGAGGGAGTAATATACAAGGAATATGTGTATATATGGGGAGTAGTATATATTATAAAGTATAATGATATGCAGTTTTTGTGTTAGTCAAATTTTGAGTAACTTGGCAACATTCCTTTGTTGCCATTAATGAAAAAGGGGGAGATTGTTGGCAAGTTGACTCCCAGGGAGTATATGGCTTATTTTGTGTTGTCATTATGGCAACAAAGTCATATGCAGTTTTGACAGTAAACTATGAAGTGAAAATAGACTAAGTGTAGAAGACAGAACATAGCAGTGACTTACAGTCGATCAGGGCATCAACGCACGTGCGTACGACCACATCAGGAAATGCGCATTCAGAATTAATCTCTATGGTATGTTATTATGCTTACCCTATACACGTATGGTATGGAATGATAGTACGGACAAGTTTCATAAAGAACAAGTACTCTAGCAGTTCAGAATACAAAGTATGAAGCCGACTTCATGATTTGGTTAGCGTATAATCTTTTGTTATGTAAAGGCTAAGCGCCTATTGTTATAAGTTTGCAATCATGTATTAAATTTTTTTGTAAACATGCTTAAGCCAATTTGTTTGGAAGCGTTATGAATATTGTTTTTGGGCCGACTAAGGTCTTGTTTATAGTCGCGTCTATTCAGGCATAAAGATATATATATATATGTAATGCAAAGATATATTGAAAGTGTTGTTGAAATAGTCAGAGAATATGTATAGCAGAGTAGTATGAATATATCAGTATGAGATAGAGCCCTTAAAGAGGTTAAGAGCATAAGCGCGTAACTGGAACTGATCAGACATCTGTGTCACATACAACAACTCACTTTTGGATATAGTGCATATCTATTCTCAGGAGGTTGTAGCCTTCTTTCTCTTTGAGCAGTGAGCTCTTGGATAGTGAGTCCTCGTCCCTAATAGGGTTATTTGTAAAAGACTCCTAACAGGGTCAGACCCTTAACCAGGTCATTGTACTCACATTGTAAAGACTGCGTCTAATAGGGCAAAGGAGCTTTAACAGGTTCATTATACTAGTACAATATTTGTGGGTACTAATTTCCACTGGGGTTTTCCTCTAATCAAGGTTTCCCCGTAATCATATCAAGTGTTATGTGTTCTTTTGTTAAGCTTCATTGGATATATATTTGATCTATGTTTAAGTTGCTGAATTTGAATAATTAGCTAAACATTGATTCACCCCCCCCTCTCAGTGTTTCCAACACTTATGTCTTTCTTATAAGCTTTCAATATCAAAAAAGTAATATTAAATGTTGAAAAAGAAAGTTGAAACATCGAAAACCCTTGAAATGTCATGTTTTTTTTGTCAATTCCACCAAGAACTAATTTTTAATCCATCATGGTTGAGATTAAATCATCTTAGTTGACAAAATTTTTATTGCATGCATATATTGATGATTTTACTAACAATAATTTTCTATTCAAATTGGACAACTAAATTTTATTATCAAGGCATCTTAGAGTGCTTCATATCATCATAAGCATGGCTTTAGCATGAGTAAAATTCCTTATGTATCATAATACACCAAATTTTGAGATGAAATTTAGATCTACTTCATATCTCATTTGTTAATTTTAAGGGGGATGGAATGCATGAGGGTGGATGTTACAATTTACACCACTTCCTCATACCTAGGTGTTAAGAGAGAAAGAATGGAGAAATTTTTGTCGTGTTAGATGGGATTGACAGTGTATAGTTGATTAGAAAATGGAGTGCTAATTTTAGGGATGTTTGTTCAGTCTTCACATGGACAGACTTAGAAAGATCCTTTGGAATTATATGTTTTATTCATGAATGCGTTGAGTAATCACATAGAGGCATTGGGTTTTTTCTACACCATGATTTTGGGGTGTTATAATTTCAAAAATCCTCTTGTGGTATCCAATAAACTCTTATTATTAGTACTATTGCAATGAGTTTTGCATTTCTTCTCTTAATTGGTGATTAAAACAATGTTTATGGATCAATTGGAAGTTACTATATTTGGTGTTTTGTTATCTATGTTATATTTTGTATAATGAAAATGAAATATTTTTAACTTTATAATATGTAAAAATTATTTATTAATAAATTTGACGGGCCAAATTATTTGAGGTATTATACATAAATTTTTTGTTATTAAAACATTTTAATATCAATATTGACGTGTTCAATTGCATGATTGAAGTAAAGAGATTTTTAATAATATATAATATATTTCAATAGAGTTGGTTCTAGTTATTTTCAACATAATAAGATGAGTTACTTGGAATTATTATTTTTGGAATACGAGTCAATAAAGATTTACTTAAAAACAATTTAATTAGATTCTAATAATAACATATAAAGAATAAAGGCATGCTTGATTATATGATTGACAACATAGTGAAATGATTTGGTGCCTTCAACATTAACATGAATTAGATTGTTTGCATTGTAAATCTTTTCAAATTGAAGCAAGTCAGTTGCACCTTTGATTAAGTTGTGTACTTTTTTTGATAGACTAGGTCCTAGTTATCCTCTATCATCTTCACTTGTTCTTGAACTTGGTCAATCTATTTTCTTAGTTTGGTATGAAACCTTTATGTTTCCTACCAAAAGAAAGTAAGATTTGATTATTCATTAAGTGTTGGAGATAATCTAATAGATATCGTTGCCTCTAAAAAGCACCTTCAAACGATGTTATTAATCTACCTCTAATGGATGCCACTAAAAAGCATGCTCCTATATATATATATATATATATATATAT
>MU223165.1:1037687-1050333 GCA_018584345.1 Thuja plicata
AATCCAAAATGGTTAAGATATTCTAGTAGACCTTAAGGGCGCTCTTGCACCATACTCCCCCCTACAACAGGCAAGTTAAGGAAATTTTGGTGACAGGAACTCCTCATTGATTCCATGTTTCTTGAAGTCACTTTCAGCTATCCAAGTGTCTTCTAACTCTGGTTGTTTCTTCCACTTCACTAGATGCTCCATGTAGTTCTTATGTCTTGTTTTCTTTTGCACCCTTGAATCCAATATCTTCTCAACTTGTAGTTTGTCTTGTTCCAAAGTCTTGAACTCTCCCATGTCTTTAATGACCTCTATTCTATACTGCATCTCATCCATATTTGGCCCCTTATACTTGATCACATATTTCACATTGAAGATTGGAGAAATTGACATCTCCTTGGGCAACTCTACCTTGTATGCATTAGGTCCATACTTTTCCAATATCTTACAAGGTCCAATCCATTTCATTTGTAGCTTTTTGGGTATCCCTTTTTGTAGTCTTTCCTTATTTAGGAACACCATGACTAATTCACCCACTTCAAACTGCAATTCTCTTCTCCCCTCATCTTTCTTTGCCTTCAACTTTTGATTTTCCTCCATCAAGGTCTTTTGCAGTTTCTCATGAACCTCCTTCATTGATTGTGCAAGATCATCAGCATGCCCACTGATTCCCTCATATCCTTTGAGGTCTCTAAGTTCCATGACACCCCTTGGATGTGCCCCATACACTATCTCAAATGGTCTCTTCCCTATAACTCTATTGGTACTATCATCATAGGCAAATTCTGCCTATGGAATAACTTGCTCCCAACCTTGTCCATACTCCTTGGTTAGACATCTAAGAAAGTTTCCAAGTACCCTGTTGATTACTTCAGTCTGCCCATCTGTTTGAGGATGATAGGAAAATCCATGAGACAAGTTTGTACCTAACCTCTTCCATAGGGTATTCCAAAAGTGACCCATGAACTTTACATCCCTGTCTACAACAATGCTCATTGGTACACCATGAATCCTTACCACTCCTTTGAAGAACAAGTAGGCAATATGGCTGGCATCACGTGTTGTTTTACATGGTATGAAGTGGCTCATTTTACTAAACCTATCTACCACTACAAATACACTGTCTAAACCAGTTGGAGTTCTAGGTAACCCCACTATGAAGTCCATACTTATGCACTCCCAAGGTCTACTTGGGATGGGTAATGATTGGTAAATTCCTTCATTAGATGAAGTGCCTTTGGCTTTCTGACATATGCCGCATTGCTCCACATACCATCTTAATTCATTTTGCATCTTTTGCCACCAATAGAATCTCTCTACTAAGTCCAATGTCTTATTCAATCTGAAGTGTCCACTTAGGGTTCCATTATGCTTCTCCTATATAAGGTTATCCCTCATTGAAACTCTTGGAACACATAGTTGCTTGCCTTTGAATAGCAACCCATTCTACAATGTATACTCTTCAAACTCACTATGAAAGTGATTCTCAAGATTTTGACACACCTTATGTATCTCTGACAAATCTGAATCTCCCTCATATAGGTCCTTAAAACCTTCAACTCCTGTGCTTTGCAACTGAATCTCTTGGATGGTGAGTAGTCTCCTACTAAGGGCATCTGCAACTTTTTTTTGCACCCCCTTCTTATGTTTTATGGTAAAGGTGTAAGATTGTAGGAACTCCATCCACTTGATGTGTCTCAAGCTAAGCTTGTCTTGAGTGTTTATGCAACTCACTACTTGGTTATCTGTGAAGACAACAAACTCTTTGGGAAAAATATAATGCCTCCACTTCTTTAAGGCTTGTACAAGATCATATAGCTCTAATTCATAGGACGAATACCTAGACTTTGCCTCATTTAGTCTTTCACTGAAAAAGGCCACAGGCTTGCCTTCTCGACTTAAGATAGCTCCCACTGCAATGCTACTTGCATCACACTCCACAATGAATGGTTTATCAAAACTTGGTAATAGAAATATAGGCTGAGTAGCCACTTCTTTCTTTAATCTCTCAAATCCATCATTAGCTTCCTTTGTCCACACAATTTTTTTTTTCAACCCTCCTTTTATAGTCTCTAGGACTGGAGCACAAATCTCACTGAATCTCCTAATGAACTTCCTATAGAATTGGGATAACCCACGAAAGCTCCTAACTTTAGTCCCTATCTTAGGAGTAGGCCAGTTCAATACGGCCTCTAACTTCTCCTTATCCATTTTTAAGTCACCCTTGGAAACCAAAAAACAAAGGTAGACTAGCTCTTCTTTCATGAACTCACTCTTCTCAAGATTTATGGTGATTTTCTCTTCCTACAACTTCCTCAACACTAACTCCAAGTGTTTCATGTGATCCTCTTTATTTTTACTGAAAATTAGGATGTCATCTAAATAGACAACTACAAAAACTCCTATATAGTCCTTCAAGACTTCATTCAACATCCTCATAAAGGTGCTTGGTGCATTGGCAAGCCCAAAGGGCATCACTAACCATTCATACAACCCATCTGTAGTCTTAAATGCTGACTTCCACTCATCACCCTCTTTCATCCTAATTTGATAGTACCCACTCTTCAAATCAATTTTAGAGAAGTACTTAGCACCCCCCAAACAATCCATTAGATCCTATATTCTAGGAATTGGAAATCTATATCTGATAGTTATTTTATTTATTTCCCTAGTATCTGTACACATCCCCCACTTACCTCCCTTCTTAGGAGCCAACACCATTGGGAAAGCACAAGGGATAATGCTCTTCCTTATCAACTCTTGGTCCAAAAGCTCTTGGACTTTTCTATCTATCTCCTTGTTTTTCTCTGGTGTCATCTTGTATGCAGCCTTGTTTGGCAAAGATTCTCCTGGTATGAAGTCAATTTGATGACTTATCTCCCTCTTTGGTGGAAGGGTGGCTGGTGTACCCTCACAACTTATGTCCTTGAACTGGTCTAGCAGTTCTCTTACCTCCTATGGTATAGGTTCCTTCTCACGAGACTCCTCCTCCTTTGGCTTTAGCAAAATTGCATAACCAACTTCTTCTTTCTTCATATCCCTTAGAAATTCTTTTCCACTCAATAGCATGGCACTGTATTCTTCCTTCTTCATTGTATCCTCCTCTAGTATGGATTATATTTTGTAAGTGACCCCATTTTTCTTGAAGGTGTACTTGTTATCCTTCCCATTATGGATTGCATCTATGTCATACTGCCATGGTCTACCAAGCAATAGATGGCAAGCATCCATTGGAAAAACATCATATAATATCTTGTCATGATACTTCCCAATGGAAAATTCCAACCACACTTGTTCATTGACTAAGATGTTCTAGCCCTTATTCAACCATGTGACTTTGTAGGGACATTTGTGTGGAATTTTAGTGAGATTTAACTTCTCTACTGCCTCTTCTGATATAACATTGTCTGTAGATCCTGAGTCAATGATCACCTTATAGAATTTCCACATTATCTTGCACTTGACTCTGAAAAGAGCCCTTCTTTTCTTTTGTCCATCCTTAGTGGGTTCTTTAATTAATATCCTTCTAAGCATCAAGCTTTCACCTTTCTCTAAATCTAGAGTGACCTCTGAATGCTTGGTGTTTTCCTCCTCTTGGACATAGTTGATCCTCTTTTCTCTTTGTGAGGATGTTTTTTTATCTAGACACCTGTATGCAAGGTGCCCCAACTATCCACAGTTGTAACATTTCATGGAAGAGAAATGAGATCCCCTTCCAAAACCTCCTGTCCTTCCTCTACCACTATTATAAGAACCCCTTCCTCTACTGCTGAATCCACCTCTATTGTTTAACTCCTGTCCTTGATTTTCAAATCTAGAGTCACCTTGAACCCCACTATCATTACCTCTACCACTTGAACCTCCTCTATGGCCACCTCTATTGTCTCTGCCCCTTCCTCTACTTTTGGAGCTAGAATATTGTATTTTCTTTAGTTTTTCTTCCACCTTCAAAGCCATTTGAAAACAACTATGAATGGAAGTCAGGGTGAAGAGGCTAAGCTCTTCTTGGATGTTCCACCTTAATCCATTAAGGTATCTTGCCACTTTAATGCTCTTTGTCTCTTGGATTCTTGATCTAAGATAAAGTTTTTGAAATTCTTCGGTATAAGCTGTCACATCTAGGTCTTTTTGCCTAAGATTTTGCCTCTTCTTATGCAGTTGGGTGTCGTAATCCTCTAGAAGATAATACTCTACTTTTTCCATCATTGTCTTCCAATTTTTTATGGGCTTCTTCCCCTCTTTCTCTCTTTCTTCCTGTAAGAACTTCCACCATGTAAGTGCTTGCCCTCTTAGCCTTGACTTGGCTATCTTCACCTTTTGGGCTTTTGTAATCCCATCACACTCGAAGTGATTCTCCATCCCTTCAAGCCATTCCTTAACCAACTCTGTATCCATCTTACCAGAGAAGACTAGTATTCCTTCTAGAGACTTCCCAATCAATTCTTTGAGTGCTTTGAGGAATGGGTCCTCAGGTAGAAGAGGATCAGGCTCTGGTTCTGCTTCCTCTTCAAATGGAGATTTACCTTTATCTAATCCTCCATGCACTTCTTCTCTTAGTTTGCTGGCTGTCTCTGCAACCTCTGCCATTTTGATCTTCATTTCCTCCATTGCCTCTTCAAGAAGCCTATTCTTTATTTTCTACTCTGACAAATATTTTTCCAACTCTGCATTGGTCACCATGCTGGATTCACCTATGGACTCACTCCAATCTGACATACACCAATTCAATCACCTAAGCCTTTCAATGGCTCTGATACCAATTTTATGAGGAGGTTCCTCTCCTAGAGCCTCTAGCTCTCTTCAAGACCTTCACTGGGTCTTCCTTAGGGTCTCTCTCTCTCTACCATAACTAGAGGATTCTTTCCTAATCCTCTAACTTACTAGGAACTTCCCATCAATTTCAAACTCAACTCCTTACTCTATTCCTTAGCTTTCTTGCAAGCATGGCTTCACAAGCCTCCTATCACTACAATGGTGTCAACTTCCTAAGGTTAGGCTTTCCTACTCCCCTCAGGTCAAATCACATTCCTATGGATCCAATTTTCTAGATCCCTCAACCATTTTCCAATCAAGACCCAAAATCAAGCTCTTTGGCCTTGTAGCCTTTTAGGCTTATTAGCCCTCCAAAACACTGAAAATGTGTTCTTGCTCTCAAAAACCTTTAAAAACCCCCCCAAAAAATTGGATATCCTTTATGGTTTTTTCCTCCCCTTGAAGATTTACTAGGTCTCATATCCTAATGGTATCCGTACAGTAGATTTCTACCAAACCCCTAAAAATAAGGGTTTTGGAGACATGTAGATTGGTTTGGTAACTTGGTATTCTTTCTTTGATTAGCTGGAATCCTCTAAACTTCTCCCTCCACTACAAGGTCTAAACCATATGCCTCCTCACTTCCCCACTCTTGATTGGCTCATACCAATCACTCTGCAATCATCATTGCTACTGTTGTATCTAGTTACCCTAGCCAGAATGCTCACCACTCATCTAGGGCCTGGTTGTTCTTGGACCTCCCCTGCACACACACACTCAAAAATCCATATCTACATATTATATACAAGGATCTGATGGATTCCAAGTGGTCATGGAGTTTGAACTATGGGAACTCCAAGAAAACCTATCTTTTACATGACTGGACCAAAACTGGCCAGTGAACTTACAAAACACAAATAAATTAACTAAGATTAACCAGAAAGGATAAAATACCAAAATAAATCCACAAAAATCTTGGAAATCACATTTTAAATAGTATCCAATCCTTCATTCAGTCCATTCAATCCAATAAAGTGATGGATGATGGATCTGTCACAAATTTACACTGTAAATTGATCCTTCCTTGTGATCAGTCTGTACAAAATGAAAGCTAACTAAAAAATTAGGGTTGGATTCACCTTATATCCTCCTATCCTATCTGTCTAGACCATTTGGTCAGGATTTGGGCACCTTAATGGTCGATTCCTAAAATCTAGGAAATGTTGTCATGACAACTTTTGTCAAAATTGCCATTTTCACAACTTGAGTGTCCTAATTGGTTCTAAAATTTACCAATTGACCTCAAATGGTTAGAAAACAAAAAAACATTAAAAATCTTCCCAATTTGGGACTTTGGTCAACTCTTTGACTTTTGAGTTAACTTCTAGGCCTTAGACTCCTATAATCAACTAGACTTAAACAACACAACCCTAATCTTTCCAAACCTGAACCATACCTCAAACACACACTAGGGAATTTATTCTTAGTCCTTATTTATGGATGGTTTGCCAAACAAACCTACAAGCCAAAATGGTTAAGATCTTCTAGTAGACCTTAAGGGTGCTCCTACACCAGTACCAAACTAAGAACATACAAAGAATATATACAAGAGACCAACAAGGAAGTCGGTGCTCAAAACCCAAAGGAGAGACCTAGATTTAGGTCCACACGAATCCCAAGATAGATCCCAAATAAATCCAACCACAAAATTAAATTAAGAAGTCGGCCACAACTGCAACTCCAAAAATAAACCATCTCAGCAAGGGCATGACCAAGTAATAAAGCACTTGACCAAAGAAGAGCCGAGCAATAGGAACAGGCATGACCAAGAAAATTGAAAAGCATGTCGAGCAACAAAAGCCAAGTAATAGAGAACAAAATAAGGAATGTAGTAAAAATATTTCTGGTTGAGCGGGATTGCTAAGGACCCAAGATGCTCCTGCATCAGACACCTGGGGTTGAAAGGAAATGATTCCCCAAATCATGTATCAGGTCCAACCTGAAATGAATCCAACTTAGATTGAGAAATCCAAGATGAGTCCTCAATCGGTCTATTTTTCCACTTTACCAGATATTCCATGTATTCTTTTCCTCTTGTACTTCTGCCAACTCTCTATTTCAAGATCTTCTCAACTTCCTCTATCTGCTTCTTAGGATAATCACTTGGTATCGTGACTTCTTCATCAGGTTCATGATATTCATATAAGTATGGAATATTGAATATAGGTTATATATCCATGTCATCAGGTAATTCAACTTTGTAAGCATTTCCACTGTCAAATCTTCTTAGTATTTTACAAGGACCAAATTTATTCATCTTCAGTTTCCCATATTTTCCAATAGGAAATCTTCCTTTCTTCAGATGAACCGTTTGTTGATATTGTGGTGACTGATCATGTAGTAGGCATTGATATTATAGTGACATGTCTAGTAGTTTCTAGAGGTGAGGGGCGGTAGCCCCGAACCAGAGGCCAGCCTGAAGGGCCAAAATTTTTTGGTTCTTTTTCGGGAAAAAGAAGACTGACATTGTAAAACCCTAAAATGGTTGATTTTAGAGGTTTCCCTAAAATGCATGTTATAAGTGTTTGAGGTGTATAATTCATTGTAAGGTTGTGTACATTTTTTCTGGATAATAAGAAAGGTTGGACGGTTGTGTAGGTGGACGTAGCCCAGGTTTTGGGTGAACCACGTTAAATTTGTGTTATCTATGTTTAGTTTCTTTCTTCTATTGTTTCTGTGTATAACTGTTTATTCTTATATTTTTCTAGTTCTGTCAAACCCTAACACCATTACCACATCATCAAATTCAAATGTCTTATGTCTTCTTGACCTGTCTACATCATCTTTGTATTTCTGATTACTTTTCTCTAGCTTTTTCTTTACATCCTCATGCAATGTCTTCATAAATTCTGCAAATTCCTCTGCTTCAACACTTCTTTTCTCTTCACCAAAAATGTCTCTCAAATCTGATATACCTCTATGTTGTGTTCCATGAACAATCTCAAAAGGTGTCTTTCTAGTACTTCTGTTTACTGAACTATTGTATGCAAACTCTACTTGTGCCAACATCAAATCTCAATTGCTTGGTGTGTCTCCAACTAAACATCTCAACAAGTTACCCAAACTTCTATTTACAACCTCTATTTTTCCATCAGTCTGTGGATAAAATCTAGAACTAAATTTCAACTCAGTATTCAGGTTCTTCCAAAGTGTTCTCCAAAAATAGCTTACAAACTTACTGTCTTTGTCAGAGATGATACTCTTTGGTAATCCATGCAATCTGACAATATCCTCGAAGAAAAGATCTTCTATATGTACTGCATCTGATGTTTTCCTACATGGTATGAAATGTGTCATCTTGGAAAATCTATCCACAACAACAAATATAGAATCATTACCTCTCACTGCCCTCAGAAATCCAAGAACAAAATCCATGCTGATATCACTCCAAGGTTCCTCGAGAACAGTAATAGGTGTATACAAACCAGTATTCTAACTTACTCCCTTTGGAACTTGACAAACTCCACAACTTCTTACAAATTTATAAACATATTTATACAATTGAGGCCAAAAGTACTTCTCTTTCAATAGACTCAATGTTTTATCAATGCCAAAGTGTCTAGCCAATCCACTACTATGTTTCTTCTTAATCAAATTAGTTCTCATTGAACCTCTTGGTATGCACAACTGAATTCCTTTGAACACCATATATTCCTGAATGAAATAGTCTTCATACTTGATTGAATTGTATTAGGTGCTTTGCACACTCTCCACTACTCTGAAAAATCAGGATCATTTTCATACAAATTATTCATGTCATCAAAGCCAAGAACTTCAATTCTCATTTCAGTCAACAAAGATCTTCTACTTAATGCATCAACAACTCTGTTAGAAACTCCACTCTTATGCTTAATCACAAATGTAAAGCTCTGCAAATATTCAACCCATTTCATATGCCTCTGATTCAACTTATTCTGACTACCCAAATATTGTAAATCCTTATGATCAATATACAACACAAATTCATTTGGCATCAAGTAATGTCTCCATTTCTTCATAGCTTGCACAATAGCATAGAATTCCTGATCATAGACACAATATTTTATTTTTGCATCATTTAAATTTTCACTAAAGAAAGCAATAGGTTTACCTTATTGAGTCAATACAGCTCTAATTGCACTTCCACTTGCATCACATTCAACTTGAAATACCTTATTGAAATCAGGTAAGGCTAGCACAGGTAATTCTACAACCTTCAACTTTAAAGCTTCAAAGCTCTTATCAGCTCCATGTGTCCATTTGAACTCTCTTTTGTCTCCTCTCATTGTATCAGTCATAGAATTGCAAATAGAACTGAAATTTATTATAAAATTCCTATAAAAACTTGCCAATCCATGAAATGATCTTACCTTTGTAACATTCTCAGGTGTAGGCCAACACGGTATAGTGATGTATGATAAACTTCAAGGCTTGCTTTCACACCCTCTAAGAGACTTCACTTGCCTCCTAGGATCCTATTCCTATATAGGATCTCCCAATAGGCTTATATAATTAACTAAGACCTATTCAAACTCTGCTATAAGAGTCAATCTCTAAAAACTTAACCTTGAATGATCAACACCTTAGTTTTGATTCACTTCTCCACACTCACTTAGAAGGCTCTAAGTGCCAAATCTCCATAAACATGCTCCAAAATTGCAGGGGTCTTCTCCATAATGAAAACATTATTTTTCCATCCAATTTGATCCATCTTGGAAGGGTCTTCAATCATCTTCTTATCGGATTCCATGAATCATCATGAATTGACCTTAAAAATAGGCCTATTCTAGTAGCCCTTACCAGTCACCTTTTTCTATTTCTTGCGAAACGTTTCCAAATATCTTGGAAAAATAAGACTTGATTCAAATACCCTTTTGGAATTTTTAAAACATTCACAAAGTCTTTGGGTCTGACAATGACCATACAGAGGGTTCCTACAAACAAGGACAAAAGGCCTAATATGCCTAATTTCTAGGACTGAACTATGATTTTGATAGAAAAATTGTTCAAACCAAATCCTAAACAATTGGTAGGAATTCTATCTACCTAGGATGGATAGATATGATGTTTACCTTCATGAAAAACTTCTTCCCTTGTACAAATATATACCTCCATGCAATGTTTCATCACTCTTTCTACCTCTAGACCTCTAACCGGGCTTCACAAACTCGCCTAGGGCCTAGCATATAAAATAGTTCCTCATACTTTCTATACTAATAACTCATAAAAATATATAAAATAATGACTCCTCTACCATTTCCATCTACTATGGATTATTATCCATGGTTAGATTTCATGGGGGAGCCATGACTCTCTAAACTACTCAAAACAAGCTAAAAATGGACTCCCTGAACTAGATTGCTGAAAATTAGAAGATAGATGACCTCAAAAAGACTAAAACTTCAAATGAAAAAGTTCATAAAAAACCTATAGAAAACTAATCCAGCACTGATTTTATTCATTCAGTCCATTAAGTATGAATATCCACAAAAACACCAGTAATTTTCTGTAAAAATGCTTGCAGAGCTCTATTAACTTTTCTCCAAACTATTACATTCTTCCATAATACTTTGTGTTCAAGTATTAGGTATCATTAGATGAAATTTACTTCATTTTAGGGCCTATTGGTCGATCATAACCTCCTATTACTTAGGGAATCCAAAGATACCCGAATGGCATGCACTCTTTTGCAATAATTGCAAAATTGAAGACAACTTCTTTTGAACATTTGACAACTTCCACATATGCCATGTTCCTATATTCTTGGGCTTCTAACCTCCTATGTATCAAGGATTCAAATCCATTTATAACCTTGTGGCATCTTTATAACAAAAATATGTGTTAGAACACATTTAAGACTCTCACCTAAGCTAAGCTTCTAACTTAAGAAATTAAATAAACAACTAACAAAGGCTATTATTGTGACCTTAGGCCTAATGAATAACTCACCTAGCCAACATGGAAAGAGACCTTATAAGGTCCTAAAACAAACTAAACTAAGCTCTTTACTTGGCTAGAGTCAAGTACAAGCTAGAATTTACTAACCAATTGTAAGACCCCTCCTCGTATGCACCTGATTAAGAATGACTTACTAATTAATTGGGATTATAGTTTGAATAAATAGTACTAAATGTATTCTCTAAAGTAGTTGTGCATTCTAGTGGTTAAGGAATTCACGACATTAGACGATTATGATTAATAAAAAAATAAGTAGGGTTGCATGTGTTAGGGTTTCATAAAATTGCTATCTTTTGACGCGATCATGATTTGACTTTCAATATTTTGTAAGATGTTACATGATTTACTAATGAGACATTGTAAGAACGTTAATATTATGAGATGCCTTATCATATGATGCTAGTTATGAAGCTGTGACGATTATGCTGTATGTAAGCAGATAGTTAATTGATAATATTAGACTATTCAGAATTTGATTTGGTATAATTGATAAATCTGGATTTAAATGAAAACAGTGGATTTTAGTACAGTGCCAGAAATTGCATAAGTGATGATTTGAATATTATTCAGAAAAGATCGAGTGTGAATTTTGATGTTAACTGTTCAATTCAACTATGTAAATTAGTATATTTAAATTATGTGTAGAAATAGAAAATGTTAATGAAAGTTATAACGTTTTGATCAATTTGATTATGCAATTGGTTTATATGCATATATGTGATTTTTATTGAGCTACTGATATTTGAAATCGAGTGTGCAGGAAATCCACCATGATTTAATACGGGGAAACAAGATAGGACTTTGTGCAACCTGTGAAGCCAAGGTCGACTCTAGAAGAGTATGACCTCGTCGTATCGTGATTTCTTTCGTAAACGTGATGAATGTGTGTATATGGTTTAATTGGTATTTTGTAGTGATTTTTATTTTTGTGTAAATGTTTAAATGTCTTGCACATAAGCATGCCACATAGGTTGTGATGTATCTTCTGTTGGTGATGTGTTTTTCTTTTGTGATGTGTCATTTGACATCTAGTGATGATGTGGCTTGTGAAATGGATTTGAACCCCACCTTTTTCCTTAGCCACCCTTGAGCTCTCCTAGTTGGGTAGGTGGGCATATGAGACCAAAGAAACCTTGATAAACAAACCTCATTTTCGGATGCATAAATTTTTGGTTATTTTAAGGAGCTTTGGGAAGTCCTAGGATATAGGTTGTTGTAAATTTGAGTACCCCAAGGTTAGGACTTTGGTTGGGGGGCTCAATTTCTGCATTTTCACCTTCCTAGGCCACCTTTGAGTCCCCCTAATTATGTCATTTTTGTGATGCACGAAAATTGGAGATCTTCCTTAGCTGTCCACCAATTTGGATATGTTGATATTGATTTCCTTAAACATGGGAAGGGCAGGTGTCATCTTGGTTTTTAACCTAGAAACCTAACTAATTTGGGGGATGGTTTTAAGTAAAGAAAAGAAATCTGGTTTGGGGGGGGTTGCTAAGTAAGGAAAGAAAATGGCAGAAAAGAGTTGAAGGACCTGGTCTTAGGATTGTTAACCAACAAGCTTGGGAGGGAAAAAATTCAGCTTGAACATCAATTCAGTCACCTGTTTGGAAGGAGGTTGGTGGTGTGAAAACTTTGTTCTTTTTCTTGTTGTTCACTGTTGAGTATGATGTTATTCTCTGTTTATATATGATGTTGTCCTCTGTTTGAATTTATTGTGAATTGCAAAGAAATGTTTTGTTCTTTTTTCCATGGGTGAAGTTTGAAATTGGTTTATTCTAACTATTTTAAAATCTGAGTTTGAGCTTAGTGTTTTCTTTGTTGTTGTTTGTAATGATTTGTTTAAGGGTGTGCAAGTTCAATCCTCATCCTTGGGAGGAAAGTAGGAGAACTTGGGGTGAAGGGCATAGAG